>KN479422.1:0-14124 GCA_000787095.1 Periophthalmodon schlosseri | reverse complement strand
GTGCAGAGTGTGATGACAGCAGTCCCGACTCCTGTGTGATTGAGTTTGGCTTCTTTAGCCCCAGCTTCAAACAAGTCCGAAAGTGTGACTGCTGACCTAGAAGATTAACAACAAAGAAAAGGCTCCGGGCTAAAGGAAGTGACACGGGCAGTACAGCAGATACAGAACCACGAGCTCGCAAAATGTTGCACCAGTGTAACCTTTAGGTGAGTAACAGCCCGTGTGGTACCGGTTGGTTAGTTCACACATCACTTGTACAGATCTTGATCGAAGCTCAGATGTCAGATTTGACAGACTCACCCCGCGTGCCGTGGGGAGCAGGTGACAGCAGTGTTCTTGTAGTGATAAGAGTGACATCCTGGCTGCGATCTGTGACGCGCGCCACAGTCTCCAGTTTAGAGATGGCCTCAGTCTTTTGACCTCAAGACCTAGATTGTATATTGCATAGATTATGTGAGTAAAATTGTAAACCTATTCAATTTTAATCATTTGCTTTTTAGGCCATCACAAACGGTCAATAACAAAAAGAATGACATTGGTAAAACAGCTGAGTAGGGTCTCGACATCCTATGTGATATAATCTGTCTAGTAAAGTAGTTATTCAGTGTACAATAACTGACATGTTTTTGCTATTTAGCGCTTTCCAGACCAGTGTGGACACCCGGATGGAGTGGCCCATGACTCTACCTGGGGAAGCACGGACTTAATGAAGGGGTAAAGAGAGGGAGGAGGCGTCTAGACAAGCAAGCGCCTCAGAGACTTCGCTCAAGAACTATTGCCGCGCTCTCTCACTAAAGAGGTGCAACGCTGTACCAATGTCAAGCAAAAGGGCCCAGGGCTATTTTTAACCCACAATCAACAGGACTGCGGAAAAAGATGGACCCTCTCGACAGTGTTACATTTTATAACGCGTCTCCAAACGCCACTGACGAATTTAACCAGTTTGTGCAGCCTGTTTGGCAAATTACGCTGTGGGCTCTTGCTTATTGCAGCATAGTGGCTGTGTCAGTTCTGGGGAACGTGGTGATCATTTGGATCATCCTGTCGCACAAACGCATGAGGACCGTCACCAACTACTTTTTGGTAAGTTAATTGTTATTGTGCTGTTATAGATAGAGTTAGTTATTTGGATTTGTTTGTTGATTTTAAATGCAGTAGCCTATTGGGTGATATTATTATTCATATCAATATCAATATTAACATTAATATTAATATGAATAATTAGCTTTAATACTGAGTTCCATGGTATAAAAAATTGACACAACAGGTTTTTTATAGTTGCAGTTGTCAAGTAGGTTATGCAATGTAAGTATACCAAGAGGAGACTGTTGGCTACTTGATCAATCATCCTTTCTCAGTTTATGTAGGCTATTCCATGATGTTTATAGCTGCTGTGTAATGCGCTGATTTGTAGAAAAATAGTGTTCATTTTTGCAGGTGAATCTTGCTTTTGCTGAAGCTTCCATGTCAGCATTCAACACAGTGATCAACTTTGCGTATGCAGTTCACAATGAGTGGTACTTTGGTTTAATTTACTGCCGCTTTCACAACTTCTTCCCCATCGCTGCCATATTTGCCAGTATTTACTCCATGACTGCCATCGCACTGGACAGGTATGGTCTGTGTGGCACTCATATGATGATTATGTTCATATGAAGTGCCCTTGAGGAACTGGGCACCTGAAGATCCTTCTTTGAGTCCTGCTTGAGGCTGTGTGTGTTCCAGGTACATTGCGATCATCCATCCTCTGCAGCAGAGACTGTCATCCACAGAGACCCGGGTGGTTGTTGTCATCATCTGGATCCTCGCCTTGCTCCTGGCTTTCCCACAATATTATTACTCCTCTATAACGCAGCTCCCAGGTCGTACTGTCTGCTACATAGACTGGCCAGAGTACAGCACACTGGACTTCCAGAAAATGTGAGTGTCACCATTCAGATGCCACCAATATCTAATCTTAAAAACATAAGGCATTGTAGAATGTTCAAAACTGAGATGAAATATAAATATTAGTAGTAATGTTGAAAATGCTCCAGTAGAGGCAGAGATTTTGTTTGGCTCAACCAGCTGAAGAATATCCATAAAGATTTATATTTGAATATTCTAGTGTGAAGAGGGTACAGCACAAAATGTGACTATACTGCCCTCTAATCCAGTTTGTAGTATAAGTTTTTAGTAGATTCCAATTATATCATTTGTGGAAATCAAAATCAAAATCAGCTCTACATAATTGGCTCAAATATATGAGTTGATCTTATCAGCCATGGGGTTCTCTGGATTGGTATCTGCATAGGCCATACAAAACATATTAGTTGATCTCTAATAAAAGGTACATATTAAATCAGAGAAATTTTACTATTTTTGTTTATAAAAAGAAAAGTTTGTTTGAGAACTTAATACAACTTTTCTTCAATTTGTGGGATTTGCTATGGGTTTTTTAATATTGATATTGGCAAATACATCTTTTTGGCCACACTAGCGAGACACATCTGACCAGCTCTAATTTCTAACATGTTAAAATGATGCATTTATTGGTGTAACTAGCACATCTCTGTCACACACTTGTAATACTGTTTAACACTGTTTAATCACAACTTTCTTTTTTAGGGGATGTTATTTGAGGAGAGTGCTGAATATTGTTTAGTGAGATGAGAAATTTCTCAAAACACATTCATTTTCCTCTTAGATACTATGTGTGTGTGACAGTGCTGATCTATTTCCTACCCCTGTGCATTATGGGATGTGCATATACAGCTGTGGGAGTTACACTTTGGGGTAGTGAGATCCCTGGGGACTCCTCTGAGCACTACAAGGAGCAACTTTTGGCCAAACGCAAGGTGAGGATGTACCCTGTTCATTTTGTAAATGTTTTTGGTTAATTTAATGGGTTTTTAATCCTCTTATGTTGTGACAATAACAAATGGACAGATTATTTAAACCCACGTCTGTGTTCTGTGGCAGGTGGTGAAAATGATGATCATTGTGGTGTGCACGTTTGCTGTGTGCTGGCTGCCGTACCACATCTACTTCCTGCTGCACCAGTTCTTTCCTGAGATTTTGGAGCAAGTGTACATTCAGCAGGTTTACCTGGCCGTGATGTGGCTGGCCATGAGCTCCACCATGTATAACCCCATTATCTACTACTGCCTCAACAGCAGGTAATGCTCATTTCAGAATCTCATTTAGTTGAGATTTCATTTTATTGATCTTTACAGATTTAGAGCTGGTTTCCACCAGATTTTGTGTTGCTGTATGGTCCGTGTGGTGAAGGAAGAGCTAGAGCTTAAATCCCCCCGGTTCTTACAAACCCAGGTGTGTGCTGGGACACAGGAGGGATGATAAGTCCAGGCACGTGGTTGTCATTATTTATTTGTCTTCTTATACTCACCACAGCATCTAGTCAAGGAAGACTCAAAATAATATTTTATGTTTATGGCCTGACTATGATCTTATAGCTCTTATGTTTGTTTTCAGGTGAGCACATATCGAGCTAGTCGAATAGAGACTGCAGTGCCTGTTGTTGGACCTACCTCAGTGCTGCTGCAGAAGAATGCTAAGCTTCCATCTTGTGCCAATACTCTGGTTAAACGCAGTGGCTCCTCACAACCATCTGAACAGGCAGATCAGACACATCAGAAGAGTAAGGCAGCGGCCACTGTGCTTTAGTTGACTTCTAGTTCCACAACATGAAAAAGCGTCACATGTGTTTGTTCTGAGCCGTGTGCACCTGGGACAGTGGAAAATCTCCCAGTGTCCTGTCATATTTATATGTGCAGGCAGACTTGAGTCCATGTAGCTCTATATAGAAAGGGCACCTGTTGGCCAGGATTAGCCCCTTGTTATGACAATGTGTTTGAGGGGGCGGGGTATAATTATGGCAGGTCACAGGACAAGGAGGACTCACAGGGGAAGTGGGGGCTCAGCTCTTCACAGGCTCTGGGAAGTCGTGTGTTATCTCTTGGGGATGAGTTGTGCAGGTCACATGAACCAACATGGCTCATAAAACTAAATTACAAATTTGCATGCAGGTTTATGTGTTGAAACTGTGGAAAACTGATTCTTACCAAATTGTCATTTAAGGCACGTAAAACTGCCTTTAATATGTATACATATTTTTTATAGGATATTCATCTGGTCAATGTAAAGTCAGTGTTTGGTTTGTGACTGATGTAATTGGTTCAAATAAGTTGAAATCTGTTGTAAATCATTGTTTTTTGGTGTGAACTGTCTTAAATGTGTAATTATAATTTATGTTCACTTAAGGTCTTATTAGACCCATCAAACAATGTTTAAAAATTGTCTATTTGTGTAAATTTTGATCAACAAATTAAATTCAAGACTGCCATCTAGTGGTGTGATTATCGATTACTTTCTACATGTTAATACTGTGAAGAAACAAAGAAAAATTCTATTCTGTCAATTGGACAAAAGCTGGACCTGGCTAACAAACAGAAACTTTGAACAAATAGGTGTGTTAGTTTCAGTGTAGTTATATCTGAAGGGAGGAGCTAAGGCAGTGTCCACCAGTATCTGACCAGAACTGAAGAAGCAGCTTGGATGAGCAGTGAAACGTCTTCACTCGAAATTTTGTCAACTGGACGAAAGTTTTAATTTTCTTGCTATAGATCATACCTGGACAACTGAGGGATTACACAGACACTGGGGGAGGTTAAGTGGGGCTACGAGCAAACATTTAAAAAGCCATCAGTGCTCAGGACATCATTTAAATATTACTAATGTGATATGACCTTATCTTAAGAGAAATGCAAACATAGACCAAGTGGATTTTTACAAAGTATTTTTGGGCTCTTCATTAGTGAACATTGCAGCGCACACATTGTGCACTGAAAGTTTGGCGGTACATAGTCAGTCATAAATTTACTTTTAACAATAAGGCACTGTAGAGTCAATGTCAAATATATTTACAGTTTTACAGATAGTTTACATTTTTAAGTACATTGTGCTAATAGCATCTTTTGCTAGTCTTCTTCTTAAAACACAAACAACAAATTGAAGGTAGTTACACATGTTCAAGGCACATTAGCAATAAAATACAAGTTCCCTTGTTGTTGATAGAGAAGCATTCATATTCATATTTATATAAATCCAACAAGTAACAAGTAAACAAGTAAACTACTGCTCCTAAACAAGTGGTATTTTGTTCACAGTGATCCCAGTTTGGCAATAAATACACAATACTTATAAACCTGCTTGTGTAGTTAAGAGACGATGTGGAGTTTTTTACACTGTAAAAAGTACTGCAACTGTTGGTCTCAACTCATGCAGTCATTGGCTCAAGAGTGTCATCAACCTTGACTCTTTGTCCTCCAGGTTTTTAAGCTTCTCTCAGTTGTCAAAGTGGCAGTCCTGAAGATCGGTCCATTACAGTGGAAGTTCGTCTGCACGTACACAGCAGCTGCACTGTGTCCTAGTCCTTTTCCTGAAGTAGAGGCCTTTTCTCATCTGTTGAAATGCTTTGGTTTCTATCTGAGGCAGCAGCAGCACTGAGTTTACTTCTCTGTATTACACCAAACAAAGGAGCAAAAAAGAAAAGCATTTAACATGTAATAAGAAAATGTTTTAAATCTCATTTAAACAAAGTGAAATGTGCCGTTTGTTAAACATAAGCAGGTTCCTGTTGTAAAAATAACACTTTAATGCACTAAATTACAAATACAAACGGAAGCACCCACCTGAGTTTTTAAGTTTATTTTTCTCCACCTCGTGTGAGCTCTTTATTGGCTCATTTTGTGTTGCCTAAAAAATGATCACATTGTTCTTCAGCTTATCAAGAACTACTTAGTCTGTGCAGTTTGACGCAGTGGAATGAGGATTGGGAGAGGGTGACATTAAAATGCATGCGGTGATTTGTGATCATTAGAGTCATGCGATGAAATAAACCATGCAATGTTAATTTCTCAATGTGATAATATAATTTTAACTGAATATATCATCTGTTTTTGGACATAAACCAAAATCTGGAATAATTTTTTTGATAAATTACTGGGAATTTCTGTAAATAGAACTGATAAAAACCTATTTGCCATGATTCCAGCAAATGTTATAAAATAGTTTTACACACCGAGGGGTTCTCCACTACTGTAGTTGTGTTAAATTGTGATCCACTGCCCTGAAACTTCTGCAAAGAGACATTAAGCCAATTGCAAAAAATATAATAAAATAATAAAATATAATACCCAAATAATGATCAGTGAACCATCATACCCAACACTATATGCGCTCACATTTTAGAAATAAGTGTTATAATGTAATGTGTGTAATCACTGGTGTATTTAGGCCTTTATGAATTAGGTCAGCTACTAAAGTTCACTTAAATCAGCCGTATAATTTGCGCACGGTATATGGTTGACCTGATAAGTGCTACGCTAGAGCTGTATTCAGTGTAAAAGGCAATAAACTTTATACACAGAAGTCTGGTCTGATCTTTTTTTCTAGCGTCAGGAAGAACTTACACATTTGAACGTTAGTATATTTAAAAGTGCATTTATGAGTGCAAAAGAAGAGGAATAGAAGCTGCTGTAGGAAAATTCCCCAAAGAATATTACAAGTAAAAAAGAATTAAAATTGTTATAAAGATCAGATGTAACAAATACATTGTATATTCACTTTGTCAAAAAATGTCATGTACTATGTCCACACAGTTCTATTCCTCTTTCTATGAATGTTAAATATGCTTTCAACGTGCCATTTTAAAATGTCCCATATTATGCTAAATTCGGGTTTTTCTTTGCCCTTCCACATCACCGGACATATTCAGATCATTTCAGCGCTCAAGTTAATGTTGCCGTGAGCATCAGCCTCACTGTATTGATTAACAGTTGTGTTTTTTTTCTCACTTAAGCTCATTCCCATTACTGCCAACAGAGGGCGTCAGACATTGAAGAAACTAACAATCTACACTGCCTGGCCAAAAAAAAAAAGTCACCACCTGGATTTAACTAAGCAAATAGGTTGGAGTTGCTGCAGTTGGTCAGGTCTAGGTTCAGCGTCGGTCGTGCTCAAAGTGGTCAGGTCTAGGTTCAGCGTCGGTCTGTGCTCAAAGAATGAGGTCAGCTGACCACCTGAATATACTGAATGACCAGGTTATTCCATCAATGGATTTTTTTCTTCCCTGATGGCACGGGCATATTCCACGATGACAATGCCAGGATTCATCGAGCTCAAATTGTGAAAGAGTGGTTCAGGGAGCATGAGACGTCATTTTCACACATGGATTGGCCACCACAGAGTCCAGACCTTAACCCCATTGAGAATCTTTGGGATGAGCTGGAGAATGCTTTGCGCCGCGGTCAGACTCTACCATCATCAACGCAAGATCTTGGTGAAAAATTAATGCAGCACCGGATGGAAATAAATCTTGTGACACTGCAGAAGCTTATCGAAACGATGCCACAGCGAATGCCGTGCCGTAATCAAAGCTAAAAGGCGAAACGAAATATTAGAGTGTGTGACCTTTTTTTGGTGGCGACTTTTTTTTTGGCCAGACAGTATGTATCAAAACTGTAATCTATATATTAAAGCAATACACGTTTTACATTCTAAAACATAATTGGACCATGTACGAGAAAAATAATAAAAAGCCAGAACTAAGCATAACATGGGATGTTTAACAAACACCAGTGACTGTAGGTCAAGTGTTACCTTTTGCCTCCACAGCACCAGGCTGGAAATCACTATAGTTGCAAGACCAAGAGCGATGAAGCCATACTGCATGTACTCCATAACAGCAGGCAGAATCACCAGGTTTGTGTGGAATGTGTTTAGGATGGGGCCATCAATATAACCACTCTAAAAAGTGATAAGTCTTGTTAAAAATACATTACAAGCTTAGGCTTTTAATTATACTAGTCACATACCTCCGCAAACCAAAGTATTGGCATCACCACCTCTGCAATCTTGCCGGTTTCTCTACAAATATCATACAGTGAAATACATTTTTAAAGGTACATCTTATTGAGGAAAAACAGAGCTTTTCATAATCATTTTAGACATAACAGAAACATAAACATAACAGATGATGTAGATTCTTACGTAATTCCTGGCACTGTCTTCATGTAAAGATTCAGCTGGAGGCGAATGGACACGTTTAGAGGTACCCCTGTGTCCTGTGGCAACGCAAAACATAATATTTGGAATAAACGGCAAACTTACACTGTTAAATATGTATGTTGCATCATATCAAATGTAAATGCAACTTTCAGTAGTTAGGAAAAGCAATGAAGTATCATCTAATCACCATAGCGCTCAAAGTTGTTAAACTGATATGATAACTTCACCAATTTAGATAAAAGATAAAACTGGCTCATTTGGTTTAATCATTAATTCAAACTTGAATGTAAATTATTACTTAATGTGACAGGTTTGTTAAACTGTCTTTTGATAGGTTTACCCAATAAAAATAAAGTTTTGAAACAGGTTATTGGAGTAATAAAAAGTAA
Source organism: Periophthalmodon schlosseri (assembly GCA_000787095.1). Classification (NCBI taxonomy): domain Eukaryota; kingdom Metazoa; phylum Chordata; class Actinopteri; order Gobiiformes; family Gobiidae; genus Periophthalmodon; species Periophthalmodon schlosseri. Next base: position 5,665 of record KN479422.1, on the reverse strand, counting down.
CAAACCTGGATTACAAGTATAAGATAATGTTCCAATTGCCTTATCACGAACGCTCAGGTTAAGATAAGAAAATAGTGGTTCCCTGCTGAGCTTGAATTATTATTATGTTCTCAGAGTACATTACATCAGTTACATTTCACAAAAATATTTCAGTACACATTTGTGCATAAGGCCTTTTACCCAGTGTTACCCACATCATGTGTCAAGGCCCACTCAAATTTTGGATTTACCTCTGCATATCAGGAGCACAGAATTAAGTAATAAGTAAATATTGATAGTATGAGGAAACAGTAATGCAGTGTGATTGCCCCAAACATAATTTTTTTTAACAAAAGCTTTGACGTGTTCAAATGACAGTGGCACATAATACAAAGTTCATGATAAACAATCAGTTAACCTCTGCCTTGGGACACTCGTGCAAGCCCCAAGGACACGGACAACACCTGAACTGATAAATAATCCGTCATACATTTCTGCGGTTATTATGGTCATACACTCACCGGGTGAATGTCGATGAAGAGACCATGCTCCTCCTCAGTGGGAGCCAGCCCCTGCACAAAGTCCAGCAGCACGGGGTCTGCATTAAAGAAGTGAGGGTGGGAGATGAACATGGGAGAATCTGCAACACAATGCAAAGAAAAGTTACAGGGAGTTTTATCAAAAGACATTTTATATTAAATGTTTAAAATAAATCATAGAGACAGAAACATATGTACTGTGGCGACAGCTGCTGACGTTGAGCAGACCAGACTGTCTGCATGGGCAAAATCCTTCATTGGGTTCATAGTCTGTCCCATTAGCGAAAAGAGTAGGTGGTGCAACATATCTATAATAAGGGATTCCGTTCATGTGACCCGGGCGCTGGTAAACTAATTCCATTGATCTGGAATAAGACATGCATTTGTTTTTGTTCAACTGTCACATTGTTTATATTTTGTATGATGTACCTGCAGGCATCAGGACTGTAGAAAGGCAACGTCGTTTCTTTGGTCATGAATGGAGGCCACATCTGTCCCGCTGTGCCGTTAATCATGTTGCACTGAGGTGTGCGCCAGTAGTTTAACTGGAGACAAAACACTTTATAAATACTTAAATTAAACATTTACTGACAGTATTTTAACTAATTATCCTCACTTCAGTCATGCCGTTCCAGGAGTCAACTCTGTGGACATTTTTGATGTCGTCCTGTCCAGTAAAAATTGTGAAGAGGCCAGTGTTGGAGTTGTTAAACTAAAAACACCAGACATCAGATCAGATGAGCCATTTCATTTTTCTCCTTGTCATTTCATATTCATGCTGAATTTATCACATACGTACCTCTGCAAAGAGGCCAAACTTCCCAGTGGAAGGCAACATGCCTGGCAGGTATTTATTAAGAAACTCTACCAGTTTGCTGTCATAACCCCACATGAGCTCCTCAACTGTCTTTGTTAGAAAAGGCCCTTCTTTAAAGGTTTTAAAGGTTGTACTGATCAGTAAACGCACACCATAAGGCAGATCTTGCAACATTACAGCAGCGCCCTGAAAATACAACAAGGACATTAGTGCCATGTTTTAAAAAAAAAAAAAGAAAACCGTGAAGTAGCACTGCCGTCTTACCAGGACCAGCATATTAGGGATGGTGATAATGTCGGACTCATTGCCTACAGACATGTCAGGCTCAAAGTAGTACTGCCGGTACTCTCTGTATGAAACCGTGTGATTTGGGTGAAACGTGATGTTGTCCTTCTGACAGTGTTTTCTGAAAGAAAACAAACACTTTAAAACTGTGTTAAAATGGTAAATAAACATTGTAAGGCAATTTAAAATTTGCTTTTTAAATAATTCAGATTTTCTCTCTAGCTTCTTTCTTGATTATACAAGACGTGCTGCCAAGGAGTAACCGTTTTTGGAAGCCAAATGCAAAACATCGATGCGAGACTAAGTATGATAGAGCTCATTCAAATCCCTCACGCTTTACTTCACCACATAACATATGGGACAGTTACATAACAGGACCTAAGCGGCACCCCACTATGCCTTAGAAAAAGGGGGAACGAGAGTGATCGACAAAGCACAGGATGTTCCAGGAAGTACGACAGACTAAGTATAGTTTTATAGAGTGGAGTGAACTAGAAGGAGAAACAAGTGTTTTATTATTGATCTACTTTTACCTGTACACATACGGTCCACGCTGTTCCAACATTGGCTTTTCTCCTTTTAATATTTCTTTAGGATTAAGGACATTGAAAAAGTAGACAGACATAAAGAAGGGCACAGGAATGTCCTTCCACATAGTGTAAGTCATTTCATTGTTTGGATCAATCACTGTGTTCTGCAAAACAAAACAATTAATAAGATACTTATTTATTGAAATGTATGCGACAGATCCTATACATTTACTCTTCATATTTACATTTAAGTTACATTAGTATTACTCACTTTACCATAAACAGTAAACAATAAACAGCAATACTCCAAAAATCAAATAAAATCATGTTTTACAGTTCTCCAAGTTAAAGCTTCCTTATCAAAGCAGATAAAATTATGCAGTGTCAAACATAGGCTATTATGACTAGAGGCCCATTACTTAAAGCTAAAGCAGCAAACCTCTATGTTGTAGTTTTGTTGTTGCAAACAATATGATCAAGCCATTTGTTAAGACAATATTTTAATTACATAATTAAATGCCCAATGTTACTAGTTGCTACATTTTAGTCCATCAACAATCTCTTGAAACTTGTTTGATCCTCAACAATTATTTTAGCCTTGACCTGTTTCCAGGGGGCTTCCTTACCTTTACTATCTGATCATCAATAATAAGTGGTCCCACAAAAGACAGCACCACCCCGAAAAACACTGCAAGACCACCTGCCACTATGAATCCCACAGCTACTTTGGATTTATTAATTGCCATGCTCTACTGTAGCTCGTTGTCAACAGAAGCTGTCGGTATCGTCCCGTTCGCCCGCAGCGCACTTGAGCCGCACACGCGCTCCAGACTCTGACGTTCTGTCTCAGCAAAAAGAACCGCAAGGTTGCATTTTATTGTGTACTTTAGCAATAGGTTGCATGTTTTTGTGTTTGACCTGGTTTTATTATCCCTCAACACGCATGCCACGCCTCCCGTTTCGTGCAAAGGACTCTGGGTAATGTAGTAACACAGCCATAGCCCACGATGTTTATTTGACATGATTGAAACACTGAACTACAGCAGTTGAACTATTGTGCCAAGGTACAACTGTAAAATTTAGGGAAATTATTAAATGCATGTGCTGACCTAATTCGCTTAGCCTTTCTGGATCTTAATCGGACAAAAGATAATTGTATTGTCACTGTTCTTATCTGTTTTAAAAATGAACCATGAGTCCGGGAATAAATTGAATTGATATAAAAATCCTCATATTAACCAAAAAATCTTATTACATTACATTACACATAAACTCTTACCTTAATGATTTGGTCATGCATCACGGCTGGGCCCACAATTAACAGCACTGCTCCGAAGACAACAGTGAGTATCCCCGCCACTAAAAATCCAATAGCTACTTTTGATTTGTTGATTGCCATGATGGCTCAGTAAAAGTCAAGAGCCCTGTTTCTTGTCTAAAAATGACGTGCTCTTGGTTGCAAAGTAGGAGACAGACTATGGAGGGGCGTGATGGCTGGATTATAAGGTGCAGACCACGCCCCTGGGGCCCGGACACCCCTAATCAGAAACACAGTGGGGCCAGTGTGAGTTCTCCCCGTGTTCACATTATCTTAAAACCATTTCAATTTACCACGGTCACGCAGTCATAGTCAGATGATAAACCCTGTGCATAAATTTACTGTAGACCTATGCGTAATATTTTAGAGCCCCTATAGAGGACTAAGGATGATAGTTTTAATATCCTTGCTGTATGTAGGCTACATCAGGTCGGTAAATACGATTTTTGTGAATTTATTCCATTTATAAGAGAGCCTGACTGCAGGATTGCTATAGGTTATTCTGGTCAAAATGTAGGCACAGGTCTAGAGACTAGGCTATAAAAACTCTGTCTAGACTGTTTGGAAACAACGTCCAAGTTTCTTTTTTTTTTACTTTTACTTTAGAAAAAGCATAAACAATCAAATTAAAAGAAATCAAAGACATATTCTTGTCTGCTGTTGGGTGTGGACAACCCAGTCAAAGCTGATATGTGTTTCAAATGCAGAATTACCCTTCAGGCAAAACCAGGCAAAATGTCACTTGCTACGTAGACAGTGTCTTTCCAAAGTAAGAGAAAATTAAACTCTTGATTTTATTAGGTTTTTAAGCTAGTGTAACAGCTTACATCAACATCAATTCATTCTTTTGCATAGTTGAATTCAGTAGTAATAGGCCTAGAATAGAACTTTTTACACAAGAATCAAATTTTTGTGCATATTATATTCATCTTCTTACGAGTTGGTCCTGGTTATACTTTCAGACTGATTTCATGTGTGTTGTTAGAGGAATGGGAGCTGTCTAAGGGAGAGGCTGGAGACTGTTTCAGACAAGAGCATTGACTGACCCATCTATATGGACCCGTGGACATGAACACTCAGGACATCAGGGCAGTACTGTAAATTAAACTCTGCCTATTCATGGGTTTCAGCTTCCTGTTACATGCGACATTTTGAGGACTTTTTCCCCATTCAAAAGATATAATATTTTGTTTTAAATTGTTGATCGCTAAGGCAATGGTCCTAGATTCTCTAGATTCACAGGGTTGGTTTTGTTTAGTTTTTTGGGGGGCAATATTAAGTCTGTGCTATGTCAGCCCATACATTAAACTTTTGAGATAATAAAAAATGGGTGAGGAGAACTGTTTAAAGTTGAACCAAAAGATAAAAGGAAAACTTTACCTTGCCATTGTCCAATTATTTTAGGAATTACGCATAATTTGTCAAAAGTACCATCTCCACGGTAACTACTACGAGCAAATAGTATATAAGTGTACGTCTGTGTACTGTTTATCACATTGTACGTCTATAACTGCATGACTATCACTTACAGAATCAATAAATTATAATTACTAGTGAAATGTTAATTTGCCTTACGTTTACACAGACACACTTTTGTGAGAGTTTCCATTAGGAGTCATCTTAGACCATAAAATGGAGACTAACCTAGCTCTAAGGAATCACACATTGAGACCTCAAATGATATTTATGCCCTGATTCATTAGTGGATTTGGTGGATTTGGATGATGAAGGAACCTTCTCTTGTTTGGCCCACACATGACCATAGAGTACGCACTCGAGGGGCAGAAGTCCACTGGGCTGCAGCCCACCGCAGCGCCTCATCTGACTGAGCTGTGAAATCTCACTTCCTCACAACGTTTTAAATGTTACTGCGTGACTTGTCTTCCTACACCATCACACACTACACAACTAGCTCTTCACATGTCTTCCTGTTAAAACGCTGATTCTTACTTTTCAAAAGGAAAAAAAAACAATATAAAGATCCCTGGACCCAGTTTCTATAGGAAGTTTGTCACAATATCACATGCTTCAGATACTTTCAAGTTTCTTGACCCCTCGGCTCCATGCCAAATAGGAGTAAAGATGTTTAACAGGTCGTGTAATTTTGTGTTGTCTAAATAAGTTAAATACTACTAAGGGTGGCTCCTCCTCCTTACTAAAGAATAAACAATTTCTGATTATTATTATTATTATTATT
>KN479421.1:58355-72599 GCA_000787095.1 Periophthalmodon schlosseri | reverse complement strand
GAGAGGCACAGGTGAGAGAGGCAGGAGGGAGAGAGACACAAGTGAGAGAGGCACAAGTGAGAGAGTCACAAGTGAGAAGGTAACGAGGGAGGGAGAGAGACACAAGTGAGAGAGGCACAAGTGAGAGAGTCACAAGTGAGAGAGGTAACGAGTGAGAGAGGCAGGAGTGAGAAAGACAGGAGTGAGAGAGGTTGGAGGAGGGCAGGCTAAATGTGGATCATGTACATCAGTCATATGTCACTGGCTGCTGTCCAAGAGAAGGCATGCAGTCAACAAAGGCTAACCCTGTAATGTGCACTGCAGTGTTGTGGCTGAGGCCAGGTAAGACAAGCTGCTCTGCTACAGTCAGAGATCAATGCAAGTCTGAGGCTTAAAACTGGACCATCACCAATGGCATGTTTAACCCTATGAAGACCAATTCAACAGACAGTCTGCAGTTAAGCAGTAAAGGTATGCAATGTACACTGGCAATTACTATAATGGATTCAAAGATACACAGATTAGCCAGATAGTTAGTTAGTTACAGAGCTAGTTTTTACAGTTACTGACAATTAATTTATATAAACTTTCACTGGAGGACTGGTATAATCTTGATATTGTTGATATCTGATCATACCAACTCCATGCATGATTATGATTATCATCAGCAGCAACAGTCTATGTAATGTGTCTGTTGTTTCTATTGAATGGTGCCTTATCTCCATCTCAGCCTTTCTAAATGCTGCAACTAACATGTGAAATTACAGTGGAGAGAAACAAACTAATGGTAACCTCACAGTTTCTCTATGTTCATTTGTTAAAGCCTTGATGAAACCCTGTTTTTGCTTTAGTTTCAAATTCCATAGCTCAAAAAACGGTGAGCTTGCTTTTCATATCTAGATCTGAATCCGAGTTTGGGGGCAAGAATTTGTTGTGTTGTTGAGCAAGATAACTAACCCAAAATGCCCTCTCTTGTGGTTAGATGCAAGACGTACAAATTAAGACAAATAAGATAGTAGCGTTGACTCAGATGAACCGGGAAACTGCAAAGTAGTGCAAAGCGTCACGCAGCAGTACAGATGCAACACAGGAAATGTCAAAAATAAATACATAAAATACATAATTTATGACAAAATTGACCATACTGTTGGTCGACTATTGATTGCCCTTGTTGTATACCTTGAAAAAGATGCGTCTTACTGTAACTCGGTCATGAGGCGTCACAAACCACTGGCAGAAGGCCATGAGAGATTCTGCAGATGTCTTCAAAACAAAAGACTAAAGAACCGGCTACGCTCTGGTTCTAACTGGAGCGTTTATGAGCTGTGGAGAGCTGATCCCACATCTGTGACGGACATTACATTTGAACTCCAGCAGATTTACATCATACATGGTTTTAAAGTAGAAAAGGCCAAACATTTGGTGCAACTTAAAATCATTAAAATCAGATCATCATCACAACAAAGTCAATAGGCCATTGTAATGTAAATGTACTATTGTCAGTGTATTTACTGTAAAAAGTGAGGGAAGCCATGCCACATATAAATAATATAAAGTACACTATGGTTGTTGAACTAGTGTCGATACTGGAGTAAAATTTTGACCTTTCCAGAATAGTTTTAGAATTATCTTGATCTAAATCCAATCTAAAACCCAAACTGCTTTCTACTGTCTAAAACGATTTTCTGTGGCATTAAAATCGGTATAGAGTATCAAACGTTTTCCTTAGTATCAAAATCATGTCCAGTGTGTCTCAATACAAAATGTAGAAAAGGAGAAGAAATGGAGGATTAAGTATTACACCCCTAATGACTTCTGCAGACGTGGACTTGAGCTCATGTACATGGTGTGAGCAGAGAAGTTATATCTGATCACATGTTTCTCCTCCATATCTCTGAGATCTCTTCTTTCACCTCACCCCATTCTTTAGCCCGACAGAAAGCTTGTTGACAATGTTTTGTGTTTTAGCCCAAATACTCTGTCTCCTTAAGTTAGCTAAAAGTCACAGAAGAACCGCAGTAACCATGCAACAAACCAACTGGGGCTCAAGTTTTGTTTAGTCAACACAATTCCAAAATGAAGCATGAAAGTCGCGCTGAACTGCAAAGGAGGAATACACAGATCAAATTTCTACCATCACAACTTATTTATTTTAAATTCTGCAAAAGAATGAAAAATCTCCAACCCATAATAGAGAAACGCTGTCACCTGCCATCACAACCTGTCATAAGTAACATGGCTGCTGTTCAAGAGACAATCATTACATTTAAGAACCAATTACAGATAGCCCAAAAAGCACTGAACTAGCAATGAAAATAATTCTCTAGCTGTAGCTCCAACTAACTTTAATTCTGTGAAGTGGTGAACTTCACTTTTTGTAACAGCTAAAAGCCACAAACTTTTATTCTAGCTTGTGGAACAGTGGAATGTGTTGGTCGGTCTGTAAACGCATCAACGTCAACATTAGCATAGCATCCAGAACACCACAAAACTGTGCAATTATATGAACAACAAAGGCTGTTAGTGTAAAAAGCACCAACAATACATTTAGAACAGAACATACAGTATTTTTGGAGCTTGGATTTCATCTCCAGTCTGCAATTTGTCTGAAAAAGGATTTAACTTGTTTCTCATTCCATTCTATTGTTGTGTAAAACTCACAATTCTCTAAAAACAAGGGCCACTATTTTATTGGCAAGACATATTGTGCAAATGGTCTATTATTGTATTACTTAGCTGAACTGCAATCAAGCCTCTATACTCCATTTTTCCATATATATTGTACCATATAAGCAGAAATGCATAGATATAAATTATATAAAATCAAAAAGTGATCATTTTTGTAAATCCAAGGTCACAATCAAATCATCAGACATTGAAACAACATTAATGATGTTTTAGTTCACAAGCGAACAAAAGTTACATAGACCGCTTTGTTTCCCTAAAGGACCATCCAATCCAGTTTAAGCTTGCCTGACATCCGGTTCAGATTCTGTCCGCAATCAAAAAAGCGTAACCCAGTTTAATCCTGCCCCATAATCACAAATTCTCTAGTTGCCTTAGGAGCTCTGTACTGACTGTACATAGTGACGCAAATCTGAGCAAGCACCCTCGGATCACCGCAAATGAATATATCTCCACTGATTAAATCATTAAGGCGATTTTTTCCGACCACATGAGCTAAAATCCTGCTTCTGTACTGGAGTTAGGGACGAGGACATAGGGCGCATTGGTGTTTGTAATGATGGGGGAGGGGATTAACTTGTTTGGGCTGTCCACAGGCTAAAATGCTAAGCGCTCAATCACTCAATCACCGAGATCCACATGCTCAGAGGGACTTAGCTGAGCGGATCCTATACTGACATTGACCGGGTATATCTACGCGCTCCCAGGTTGATCCAATAACTTTAGTATCTGCAGATTTCCACGGATGATGATATGAACTGAGGAGTGGGTAAAGACGGGGATTTGTTCTATATATTTATAACTTCTGTCCATGCAACCACTGTCGAACTTTGGAAGTCTTTCACTTGGGGCTGGGAGATATGATGATAAAAATTTAATTGTGATCTGATCCCTGTGAAGATAAGATAATTTGGTAAAATAGTCATGTCAGGATTTAATGCTTCTGTTTAATGCAGCTCTATTCTCAAACATAAGCCATTCCCTCCACCTACTTCTCCTCCTATTGGTCAGTCTTCATCAAGTGACAGTGAGTGATAGGTGGAATTAAACAATCACAGTCAAGAGTGAATGTACATTTTGTATACATTTTTGGCATATTGCCCACCCTGAAATTAACTTACAGGCTGTGATTAAGTTATTATTTTAGCAGTTTGTGATAGTCAATAGAGGATAATAACTGATGAATCTGATACATTAGAGGGGACGGTGGTGCTTACATAGGAAAAAGCAGTTTATGTTATAAATATGATCAACTTTTAAATGAAAAATGCACATCTGATTCAGTAAGATTTCCACATGCAGGGTCAGTGCACAAAGTCAGTGCACATCCTCTCACTCTTGAGTGTAACATAAGGCAGTGATTATGCTAATGTAGCTGTCAAACAAACAGAAAGACCCAAGGCCATTCCAGTGTGTGACGGGACGTTTTTATTGTCCAAAACGTTTATTATGTAAACCTTGAAGGGAAACTGCCCAGATGAGAGCTAACTGTTGATTCAGGGCTGAGGCCAGCAGCAGGGAGAGGGGAAGCCAAATTCAAGTCTGGATATATTTATTTTTGTATTATAGTAAGGTCATTATATTTTATTAACACTATTTCTGTATTTGTCTTTTAATTTTATTTACAACCGTGCTTATCTCTGTACTTTATCTTTGGGGCTTAACAGGGAGTCCCCAGTGGAATTGCTCACTCTGCTCTGGAGATATTTGTCCAGACAGTCACGGGAGTTGTCAACCAATACTTTTTTCTTCACTGTGTTTGTTTCTTATGCTCATAGCAACTTCAGACATTCAGTCATTCTCTGGAGGTTGTATTTAGAATAATTGAATTATTGCTGTTTCTTCAGATCACTTTCAATCTGATTATATCTTAAAAGTGTAAAACAAAAAAGGACTATGCAACTTTTCTAGTGGAGGGTTTGTCACCTGCTTGTCTCCATGGATATGTTATTGCTTTGCCTGGAATGTCCTACAGTATAGCTTTGAATTTATCTATCGTCATGAAACAAGGAGGTGAAATTACAGGTCAGATCTGTGGAGAGACGACCCCACTCACAATGAGAATGCATGTTTTTTTTAGTATTTTTTACAATAAAAGCACTTCTAGTTGTGTTTTTATTACATGGTGTACCTTTAATTAGAAAATTGTAAACAACAGGAACACAAAGTTATGGACTGAAGCCCTAAATGTTAACAGTTTATTTAGTCAGTTGGTGTTTTGGAAAAAATCAAAAATTCAAGTGAGCCGTTTGACGTATTTAACTACAATCACTGTCCCGGGCCTTATCTAATTTAGTGACTGCACACTGCAAAACATCCCGAGGTGTCCGGAGGTGAGGAGCAGATAAAGTTGAGGAGGTTCAGAGGAGCAGGAGCAGAGCAGAGTGGGAGCTAGTGTAGCAGCCCTGGTGTCTGTTTTCCCTCTGGCTGGTGATGGGCGGCTGCAGCCAGCATAAACACATGGCTTCATGGCTCGCACATTTCCTGCCTCGCTCCACATCCCCGCGCTGGGCCACACAGATTCACTCCGGACACCACAGCGCGCCCACTGTACTCTCTGCCTTTGCATGTGTACATCCACGCTATATGCAGGCTCACTGCTCTTGTGGTCGACACGCAGTCTGAATGCATGTTATCATGGCCAGGCACGAACATCTGCAAGAAACATGCATACAGGCCAGCCACATATATATATATATATAGTGTCCTTTTCAAATCAGAAAAAAATATATATTTTCAGTTGGCTGCACAATTAATCTTTTTTTTTTTTTTATCGAGATTGAGATCCGGTCATTGCTAGTTGTCAATGATTTGCTTGGGTCTTTTAAATCAACAGGTCTACTATAGCCAATCCTCTGTCAGTAAACAAATGTGGTTTGGAGCAGAGTTCATATTTTGGAAAGAAATTTGACTTTTTTTTGTTTTATATGGCAGTTATAAAGTCTATCTTGTTTATGTTCAGGAAATGAATATTGAAAGCTCATTTTAAATAAGACAAAGAAAAGAATAGTGATTTTTTTTTTTCTTTTCAGTATGTCCACTATAATCTCTTCATTAGTTTGGATTAGTTGTGGGTTGGGATCAAAATGTCTCCAAAACAGCAGCACAAAGTTACACATTATACAGATGATAGGAATTCTAATAAAAGTGGACATCTGTATATGCGTGTTCACTGCTTCTGTGTTTGACATAGACTGAATGCATGTTATCATAGGGTCCCAAGCTTACATGAGAAAAATGCATGCACACATACCATTCTCAAAAACATATCTGGGCTCTCCAAAAGAGAGGATATATTTCAGTTCATGCTCAGAGGGAGTAAAGACCTTGGCTCATTCAATCCTCTTCTAACATATGCAGTAAACTGACATTATACTATTCATCTTCTTACTTGTTACCTCTCCTCCCACAGACAGTTCTTTTAATGCATAGTCATTTTATTCTTTTTTTAAACTACACAAATGTTGCACCATGATTTTACTCAAAGTTTCAGAGTCTTGTCTCTTCTCTGCTATTTGTGAATATTCATCACAGATTTCTTGGTGTTGGTTGAAAAAGTAATCACACTCAGTAACTACCGTAATAATAAAAGTTGGGCAACTACGTGACATAGGGCTACACGATTCTGGGGGGAAAAATATTAAAGATTTTTCTGACAAGCATTAGAATAAATTTGCAAATTAGGTTTTAAAATCAGTATTCAGTTCACAGTGCACATTTTAAACACATCTATGAGCAGTTATATCTGAGAGGAGACTGAAATATGAACTGAATCCCATGCATTTTCACAGCTTTCATAACTAACTATTTTTCCTCAAATACAGGATATTTTGTTGTTTGTTCTATTTCCCCCCAAAAATTCCAACCTCTGCTATTTGGTAACTGTGAATATTCAAATTCCAATTCAACTTTGATATACTGTGCAGCCCTATATACACAGTAAGAATTAGTACTAACAATAAGTGAAGGTCTACTCTGAGCCACGGCAAACTCAACCAACACGTACAGCTTGGTCAAAACATGCCGTAATAGATTCAACCTCAGCAAGATCCTACTCGGCCACCTTTGAGACAAAATCGTGCGGAAAGAGAGATTTCAGGGGCACAATGGTCGGATAGGAGGTGGGCGTATAAGATCTGCGGGAGAGAAGGCAAAGAAAGTACACTAGATAATTGAAGAAATCTGATTTGATCATGGAATTTAATTTTTTTTTACGAAATTAAGAGATTATAAATTTCATAGACATTGTATATTACTCCATTCAGTTAAGGTTAGCACTAGCGTCAAAATCTGAGCTGAGAATTTTGTTACTGCCATCCCACCAACTAAGGGGATCAGAGCAAAGGGGTCAGTGAGGCAGGTCATTCCCTCTCTTCCTGGTAAATGGAGTGTAAAACAGGGCTGGTGCTGGAAGTGGCAATAGCCCAGAAGGAGATGATTATCTTGGGCTAATTTCACCCACAGTGGGGTCTTAAGTGTCTCTTAAGTAGTGTATGCGGGCACTTCACACACTAGAGGGCGAGGTGTCTCTAAAGAGGTTCAACGGGAGATACCAGCAAGGAGCCAGTATATTTTACAGATAGGAGTGGATTACATTTTAGTAGAGGTGGAGATATATTGAAAAATGGTTAATTGTTGTTTTGTAGATATTGGTTGGCTTTATTGTCCATTCGCTTTTTGTGTGACTTGAATCTAAACCAAGAGATTTAGAGACACTTTTCAGCCCATTCCAAATAGGTTACCATACTATCATCTTAGTATTGTCATACCTAAAAAATATCAATAGACTTATTATTTCTTTTTAATTAGCTAAATGTAGAATGGCAATGTGAGTTTACTGTTAAGGTAAACTTTTATCAGTTTTTGTCAGATTGTTATATATTATGTGTTATGCTTACTTCAGGCAGAACTCAATTTGTCAACTCTACGCGGTTTAACAAAAATCATTAACCTACTTGACACATCCTTTTTGCATTTTTACGCACTGCTAGTTTGCTTCAAAAAAGCAGATACATAAACAGTCATAATTCAGTTTGTATCATTACTTTCACAGATCATCTTGACGTACACATTACACAAATCCATATGGTATCTGGCATACGTCCAAGTTCTCCTGTGATTTAAAGCCAGTCAGTCCAACCAACGGCATTGTGTCAGAAAAACCACGCTAGGTGAAAAACGAGTACGTAGCCTATCGCCAACTTGAAAACTAAAGCCGCACGTGAAAGTTCTCATGACATTTTGACTCTGTTCTCTCAAGCTCCGCCCACCACACGTCCGTCTGCTTTCCATTCTGCCCCAAGCCCTCTAATAGCTCCAGTGAGGTAATGCCTTTTGGAAAACGTACCCGGTAACCCCTGTCAGAACCAGTATGTCGGCAAATGTATAAAAAATATACTGTATATGGCCTTGAATGCATTAATGGAAGTGTGCATTTGGGCTTTGTGTGAGAGTTCAATAGGCCACGTCTGACATATGCTAGCATTCTGTGCAAATATTGTCCAGCGGTCGGCCTCAGTGCGCCGAAACCTACTATTATGACTTCTCGATGTAAGCCAAGTGTTCCTGTGACAGAGAAAGTTAAGATGCATGTGAAGAAAAAAAGAGCTATACATGGCAGCTTGGGTAAATAAAGTCAAACCAAAACTCCAGGAGGAATAGCTCTATCAAATCTAAAAATGGCGAAACATTCTTCTTTAAATGTTAGAGGAGAGACTGTAATGAGAGATGTGAAAACAAGGGGCCAGACAAGAGGAGCAGTGATACCAAAGGTTGTCTAAGTCCATGTTTTGGTTTTGTCTTTTTGGAGGAGGTCGTGGATGAAATTACAACTGTCTGGCAGGAAAAAACAGAAAAAAGTTACACAATACATGTTATATGTGTGTTTGTGTGTGTGTGTGTGTGTGTGTATATACATGTGTGTGTGTGTGTGTGTGCGTGTGTGTGTGTGTGTATGTGTATATATATACATGTGTGTGTGTGTGTGTGTGATATGAACAATTCAACCATGTTCTCATTCTGAATCTGGTAAATGCAGATGTGCAGTGTGACGATCAAAAAAAAAAAAGCAATATGTAAGCCCAGGGGTGGAAATTAGCCATCTGCAAATACTGACATTACCATAATTGAGTAGATTATTTGGGTAATAATTGTTCTTTTTGGGGGGCTATAAATATGTATGTGTATTTAATTGAATATAAATCAAGCCATGTAATTGGAACAAGCTTTTAAAATGAGTTACCGAGTACAGTCTGATCTAAAATGCTACTAAAATTGTGTGAAAAAAAAAATCATAAGTAACTAGTACTTTGAGTAGTTGCCTATTTCTCAAGCATACTTTATACTCTTTGTTTAAGTAGAAATATGGCAGCAGTACTTGTACTTGTAATTGAGTGCTGAATATATTTCATATAACAATTTCACACTCAGCTAGAAGCTCCTCAGATCTTACATTACACTCCTGGTTTCATACCATGTAAAAAAGTCTTTGCTGTCTGAGAAACCAGCAAAGCATGTTAATCTGGGGAGTAAACTGTACTTTGCTGTGCTTTAATCTAATGGAGCAGCCAAGGCTATCAGATAAGCCACCCTGTGTACTTTCTACATCCTTTCTACATTAGGCCATGTCTGCAGTCCTACCTGACTTTTCCTGTTGGTCATACTGAACTTAAGTGTTGCATTTCTAACCTGAAAGTCTTAAAATATCTTCAGACCAGTTAATTTAAGGTTATTCGCGATGCTTGTTGCCTACGTGCTAATTCACAGTCCTGCTTATTGCTGTAATACAATTTTTGCACTTGTCTCACTGTCGGGCTGCCAGCGACACTCCGTCTTAGTTGCTGTTCTCACATAAAGGGCTACGAGTGTGGAGCTGCTTGCCTGCCAGCTAGCTTCTCCCATAAAGACGCAGGAATGAGGGAGCAATCTCATTAGGGTAAGATTAGGACAACATCTGTTTGCTGTCCCGATGCCTCTACTACTACTGTGGCTACCAAGACTGCTAACGCTAATGCCAACTGTAGCAAGCTAACGGGTAAACGTAAACTTTTTATGAGACGCTAATCATGGCTGTCATTGGCTTGAAGTGGAGGAGTGTAAGCAGAATGTGTGTGTGTTGTGTCATAGCCGCATCAAATGGTCCAAAGCCACAAAACAAGACCCGGGAGCACCCAAGGGAGATGAGTAACAGGCTGGAACCCAAACAAACCTAATGTTGTAAGAGGGAAGAGTAACAAGTGGGTAGGAGACAGGACGAGAGAGGGAGAGAGAGAGGCAGGAAACATGCGATGAGGAGAGGCGTAACAGAGGATGCATTGTTTAGAGTTGATTTGGGGGTGGGGGGAGAGAAGAGCAGAATCAGAATAGTGCAGTGAGTCCACAGACAGGGTTATCTCTTGCAAAATGCCTTAATGCAATTACACTAGAATGATTATTAAACAAGGAGGTAACATATCCAAATCTGTTACATTTTGGCACATTACTTGCACTTTGGAAAACGTAACGGTTCAGTATTTTTAGATGGGATCTTAAGATGAATTTCTCCATAAACAATGTGAAAGTGAGTTAGTAATTATAATTTCGCACTTCAAAGTTCAAGTATTTAATTTCTACTTTCAGATCCAATCATGTCAAAAGAAGGTCGTGACTCTTGTGCTCTTAGATATTTGACAATCCTACACACCTGCATGTTTATTTACATTTCAACAGCTAATAGGGATGGACAATTTTGGAAAAATATCGAATTGCAATTTTTCTGCATTGAAAGTGTTTTGTGATTTATGTTTTAATAGTAGGATGCTGTTCAAAGTGCACTTTTTAAACCCCTCCAGGAGCATTAACATTTGAGAGAAGGCTGAAATATGACCTGCTAAACTAACTGTAGAATCCCATGCATTTCAAAACATGTATGTCTAAATTAGAGGGTTAGTGGGCTTTGACATGGTTAGACACGATATTTTGTTTGTAGAGAAAATTATGTTACTTAAATAATTGCAGTCTTTGTGATTTACTAATTGCGACCATTCAAATTTCGATTTGATTGTGACATATCTTACAGCCCCAAGTAAATTTACGCTACGGTCAGAATGTCTTCAAACACAACGTTCCCACAATGTTGGAATCTAGCAGCCTGAGTACTACAAACCGATAATGACCACACTGTATGGGGACTGTGGACTTCTCTTACTCATTTTCTCTGACGGATTTTAAGTAAAGACCCACAAACAAGCAATGATTTCTGGCAGCCTGGGCCTCTTTTCCTTTCCAAAAGACAGAGAGCAGAGGGAGTGGGGGTGGATGAAATCACCCTAACAGATGTGATTGAAATCAATATTACAATATAGTGTATGTATATTTAAAAAGTACAAAGTCATGCGGGGAAAGTTGTCCTGTGATGACTGCTGCCCTTCACCTGATGAAATAATTGCTCTTAATGCGTTAGAGTTTTTCAGATTTAATTTCCGTCTAACCCCTGCTCGTCCTTCTTCTAGGTCTGAGCAATCCCCTGATGTTAAAATAATATCAAGAACTAAAGGGGGTGGGGTTGTGAGCTGTCAAACGTACAGTTATAACATGAACCATCTGGTGGAGCCGTGGAGGTAAACAGGAGCGAGGCGGGAGAGAGGGGGAGCTGCAGCAGAAGAAGAAAAACCAGGAGAGAGGAGGAGTCATGGTAATGGGACAGAGAAAGAGGGATAGGACCAGGGGGAAAGGTGGAGGAGTAGGAGGCGGAGAGACGGATAGTCGGGAGGAGGAGAGGATGACAAAAACTGGGAAGAAATGAAGGTGTTGCAGCGGAGACGAGACAGAAGGAGAGGAGGAGTGGGAGCCTCGAACACTTGGAGATATTAAACCCAATGCAGAACAATACCAGGGCTGCTGTCCAAAAGCAATGTGAAGTTAGACACATTGATAGTAATTGTTCTAAAATTGAGCTCACTCTAAGTTTGGATAGTGTATGAAAAGTAATGCAAGAAAACAGGGTTGAGATATTCAAATTCAGACAAAGTATTGTTAGATGTAAAAGTTGTCTGGAATACAATCCTGCAAATTCTAAAGTAATTCTACTTTGTGTACACCTTTATACAAACATGATCAGTGAACAAAACCCAGTAAACATTATACAATTACACATCCAAAGAAGCATGCACTCACCTTTTCTTGAAAACAAATGTATTAACACATTTTACAAGCAATGATGTTCAAGCACTACTGCAACTATTTAAGACCAATAACAGACATTGCTAGAATAAATTGCTTGATTATATAACCCACAATCTAGCAATTTATTCTAATTTAGAAGTTTTGCTTTCACCTGATCATTTTTCATATCAGTAACAATGTGGTAGCAAAAGTAAGTATTGAGGTTGAGTTTGAAATTCTAGTATTGTGAAAACAGGTATGAAAACAGACTAAACTTTGGTCTGAAAAAATAATCGATTAGAATAAATTATCGGAAGACCAAATGAACCTGATCGGACAATCTAATCTAGCAATTTATTTTATCTACCCATCCACCCATTGGTGCCTAAAAAAATACAAGAAAAAGTTGTGTATCTTACCTGTAATTGTGGTAGTGGCAGGGCAGCAGGAGAGTCATGGAAAGAAAAAAGCAACAATTTTAATTAGCACCTTCAGTAATAGCATGGGGTGAAATGATATTCTAGTCTGTGACAATGGAGTTAAATAAGGACACTAGTGTTGTGAGCCGTACAAACTCAAGTAATCTTCCAACAAAACATGTTCAATAATGCATTCAAATCATTGCGTTGTCACAATACTATTGTTGTCACAAATTTCAAAGTCAACTCAATACTTCCACATGCTACCACATTGATACTGATATGATAAATAATATACTAATGTTCAATGCTGATTTTTAAGGTGCTGAAAAGAAAGAAAAATAAAAAGAAGAAAACACTCTTTTTATACTGTAGAATGCAATTCAATACTAAATAATTGTCTCATTACCCTGTAGTATACCAGCTTTGATAAAGGTCAAGACCATTCTAAAACTACGCGTGAAAGATACAGCTTTGTCCTATTTAATGTAGGTGATTTTTTCAGTATAGAAACTTCTAGTTTTGAGACTGGTTCAAACTGAGTCTAATGTGTCAACATTACATCTTCACAGCTCATTTTTCCATACTGCAAACATCATACAATCACATTATGAAAACCCCACAGCACTTTCTGTATCCCGGCTGCTGTGGCATGGCCCCTGTCAGGTGACACAGGAGCTGATCAGGCCTGACATGAGGTCACTGACCCCACTTCCCTCTATAATTGGTCCGTGGTGATAAAAGTTCCCCCCGGGGCAAGCAGAGGGTGTAGATGGGGGTACAAGGAGACGTGGTGAGAAGGGTGAGAGTGGTTCAGAATGCAGCAGTGGGGAGGCCTCTCTTCTGTGTATTTGGTAACTCGCTAATTAATTTTAAGAGCGCAACATTCCCCTCTCCAGCCCTCAGTAGAAACAGATGTTAAACCAGGAGGGGGAGGAGGCAGAGGAGGTAGGTGGTAGGTGATACGGGCTGGGAAAAATAACTAGTCAGATTTGTATGAAGAGAAGAGGAAGATCGTTGTGAGAGTGCTCTGTCTATCTCTGACAGGTGAAGCAGATGACAGAGCAATTTCACACCTCACCGAGCGGACGACAGACTTCTTCGGTGTTAGCGCAGTGCAGAACAAAACATCCTATTTATTAGCCACACATGTATCAACATCAAGCACGACAAATACAATGGCGGCTTTGTACGAAAATGTTCAAATTTAAGCACATTTGTAGTAACGCCATAATTCACTTAATTAAAAAGGCTAACAGTTGGATGAGGCTTTGATGGACACACATGACTTTCAAAAGGTGTAAATAAATATATTAAATGACTAAATGTAATAACCTACAATAGCTTATTTCAATCTTCATTTGTTTGTTTTTGCTATTGCTGTATTGGTTAATGTGTATTTTATCAACAGTACAATACTATAACAAATCTTAACAGCCCTATAAAGCAGATAGGGATATAGCAGGCATGATGATATGTGGCGATACATTCAGTTGTTAAAGCAACACTGTGTAACTTTCCGGAGGAGGCATGTCACCTGCAGAATTCGATAGAAATAGAAAGTTAAAACCATACTTCGGAATATTCTCCAGGGAGAAGTTTTACATCACACTGTGGAAGACTATAACCAAAGGAACAACATTTCCACGGAGACAAGCAGGTGGTGGTCCACTCATAATAAGGACGGATCTTTATCTTAGATTTTCAGTGCAATAAAAATATCCAACATGAAAAAAAAATGCTATTATTTTTTTAGCTAAAAAGTTACACAATGAGGCTTTAAGTTGTCAGTAGCTGTGCAAAGTGCAACAGCAGCCTAATGTGTCCGTGGATCTGGTGGTGTTCTGTGGCTGTGACTTGCGCACAGGGGGTCGGGCTGACTTAGTTATGTGTGTCTAAGGGTTAGTGGGATTTAAGGGGGTGAGCGGGTTAGGGAGGTCCAGGGAGGCCCAGTTGTTGTAACCTCTGACCTTTCGGCACGCTCCGGGGCCTCCCAGAAGCCACTTCAAAGCATCCAGCA
>KN479421.1:16670-44524 GCA_000787095.1 Periophthalmodon schlosseri | reverse complement strand
GGAAGAAAAAAAAAACACACCCAGGTGCACTTGTAGACACTTAGAAACACTAACACGCATGCCTGCCAAGATTTCTGAACTTAGCGCTTCTGGCAGACGAGTTAATTAGCAAAGTTTGGCTAATTTGCACAAAATAAAAAGTAGAAAGTATGCGAGTGGAATGCTTGGCTTTGAGATAAAGTAAAGAGATGCAAGAAAAAGAGATATATTACTTTATATGATAGTTTAGCTAATTTGTATGTTAGATAGTATGAGGGTTAAAAATACTGACCAATACTGAAACTAGTATCAATGCTAGATACTAATTTACTAACATTCATTGATTCAGTGTATAAAAAAGGGTGCGAGTGTTTTGATTACCATTGTGGTATCAAGTATCAGACCCATCAAGTTTTAGTACTGTGACAATATAATACATAACACTGAACAATGAAAAATCTCTAAAAAGGCACAGTACTTATAATATTAATAAAAACACAACTTAGTATTCCTTTCTTATGACCCTAAGTATGAGTAATTTACAAAAGTGTATTTTTAAAGGTGCACGATGCAACTTTCCTGCATTTCCATGGAGACGTTATAGCTTTTCCTGGAGTGTTTTGCAGTATGGAATTACACTTTATCTGCCTTGTATTTATTCACAGGTGTTTTTATTGTTGAAAAATGCCTTGTCAAACATGCATTCATACTCTGAGCACGGTCGCCTCTCCACGGATTTGACCTGTGGTATCACCTGCTCGTCACCACGGAGATAGATAAGTGTTATACCATACTACCAGACTGTGTACAACATCCCGGGAAAGGCAATAAATTCTCCATGGAGGCAGCGAACCCTCCACCAGAAAAGTTACATATATGCCCCTTTAAGTTTACATCCAAAAATGTTTATCTCTATTGCAAGGGCCTCCTCCTTATAATCAGTTCAACAACTACCGAAGGAAAAACGTCTGGACACCACAGGCTTAAATGGCCAATAAAAGAACTTGGAAGTATTGATTTATGGACAGCGTCTCTGGTCAATAGGTCTTCCATACTGAGCCTATACTTGCATGAACAGGACCCCTGCCCTGGCGACCCCATACATTCACTCTGTTATTCCAGCCAACAAAAGGGGGGCTCTCAAGGCCATGGGTGCATCTCTGAATGGAAGAAAGGACTCCTGCTCCTGGTCCCATCTGAATAGGCTCTTTCACACTTAGAGAGGCCTGTTTACTCTCCCTCAATAATGGCTCTAATTTTCTGATCATTATTGAGTAATTCCATCCACCCCCACACCCACCGTTTAACGCTCGCCCCGTCACTCAGAGCGCGCTGCTGAAAGGCCCAATGTTCGCATGGAATCTGAAGGATGGCCCAGTTGTGGTTTGGGTGTGCTATAGAAAGATGGTCTAACGTTATTACGGTATGTTAGTTTTTAACTGTTTAATGGAAGATCCCAAATTATGACAAACAGTTATTCTCATAAGATAGTTTGAAAAATGGTACTAGTAGTGGACATAAGTCAACTGTCAATAGTGTAATTTCTCTTTTTGACGAACAGTCTTAAAGGTGCACTAACCTAACTAACTTTTCTGCTTGACTTCGCCCAGCCCTATATTATGACGGAATTTAATTTATCTATCTCCATGGAGACAAGCAAGTCGATGCCACCAGGCCAACCGACATGTCGGATCTGTGGAGGTGAGTAAGGTATTTTCTAGTTTAAGTTTAATGCCATATTGTGGAACATTTCAGGCAACAATATCTCTATGGACAAGCAGGCGGCAGACCCTCTACCTGAGAAGTTGCATAATTCACCTGTAAATTGTAGCTGTCAAGAATCTCAACTGGTTTACATAGATCTAATAAATGTACTTGTATTCTGTGGCAAAATAATAATGGCATTGCATTATTGTTTGTAAACACTGCTGTTACCATGGCAAAATTTTGTGTGTTTTTGTCCAGAAAGTGTGTCATCTGCCAAAAGAGTCAGAGCAGCGGGGAGGGAGAGTGGAAAATGTCCTCCCTCCTCATTCCTTTAAATCTCATATACATTGACACTTTCTATGGCATCAGCAGTTGTGAATATCATAAATGCTCACAAGAACAGAAATCACATTTGCCACAATGATTCATGCACGCGTTGCTAGTCCTACTGTCTCGGTGGCGACCAGCTTGGCTTAATCCGCCATTTTGTTTTGGACCTGAATTCACAGCAGCAGCACCATCACACTGAATATTCGCCCTGCAAAAGCCGGCGGAACATATTTTTGAGCGAGAAGAAGAAGAAAAAACGTCTGGTAACACGATAGCTCTTTTATTCCAGACAGAGACGCAAAATAAGTTTAAAATCGCTGGGTTTGTCAGCACCCCGCTGTGACAGAGCGCCTATAGGAGAGATTTTAGGGGTGCAAGGGGACACACAGGGGAAGAAGTGTTAAGCGAAAACAAGGATATGGGGGAAAAATGTTAAAATGAGGGGAGAAAGAAAGGATCAGAAGGAGAGGAGTTGGCAGAGGCTGTGTGTCGGTTTGAAAAGCTGGCACCTTCTAAACAGAGCTGCAGCGCTGCCTGCCAAGCGCTGCCAACCAGCCCCACTAGCCTGAATGTGTGCCCTCCCTTTCTCTTTGTTTCAGCATGGCATTTTGCATCATCTTTATTCTATGCTTTTCTTATTACTTTATATCAATATCATCGCAACAATGGTGAATGGCATTTATTACCATTGAAGATTTTTTTTAGCAGTAGTGTTAATTTTTAAATTTTAATAATAAATGCCTAAAAGGTGAAAGGGAGCATACATTTGATGGGGATGTCCGTATTCATGGTTTTCAGCTTCTTGTTATATTTTGATGACTTTTTCTCATTCAAAAGATATAATATTTTGGTTGAAATTGTTAATCACTACGGCAAAGGTCCTATTTCTCATCATCTGAAACCCACTGATAGTAAGAGCTTGTCCCGATTACAGGGAAGGTCTCCGCGTGCTCTGCTCCACTGGTCCGAGGGAACAAGGAACGCCACAGACTGTCCGGAATGTAGCGGCTGGGAGCGAGCCCGGAAAACAAGACGTTTCCTTTGGTATCTCGCTGCTCGGGCCCCTGCTTTAAGCCTCCTTCCTCACCTCTCTCCTCTGCCCCCGGCCAGAGCAGAGGGTCCAGCCAAGCTGCTAGCCCCTCCTGTGTGCTGCACGTATGCTTTTTAAGGGAACGGGCAGATTTCAGGCCTGGCGACGGGACAGAGAGGGGGAGAGAGGGACAGGAAAAAAAAAGAAAAACGAGGGGACTGGTCATGCAAATTCACACGCTCAAATGAGACAGCCCTCGCACAAAGAAAACATGTATGGGTTTTTCTGTCCCATTAAAATAAATAGTGAAATTCAATTAACATGAATTTTAATGTAGTTTTAAACAGGAGTATGAATGGTTCAATGTATGGTGATTAATATAACATGGCAAAATATTGTAAATAAACTATAATTCCAAACACGCTTTCTTCCTTTGTATAGATATTCTTTAAACGTCCTTTAATTTGGTAGGCTTACACAATAAGTAAAGACAGAATTAATATGAATTATAAATAATTTTTCAGCAATGTACTTTTTTAAACACCCCTCATTTTAAATGTCAGATATCTTGTAGTATTAAACAAAACCACACCAGAAAAACAAAAGCTAGGCTGATAAAACAGACACCACAACATTTATTTATTAACCTTAATTACACAAATAATTAAAAACCAGTGTACAGTGAAATTAGGATATAATGCTAATCCGTGTTGCCCGCAATAAGCACTTTCTGCTAGAGAGAATTTTTCTATTTGCGGAGCTAGGACCTGACCTCTGTTTCCTAAATGAAACCTAATTCAATCATATACTCACTCTTTTGTGTTATGTCTTTTCAATGTTACTCACTAAACTGGATAATTACAGAGAATAAGAAGCAGGTTTGGCCCAGCCCCAGTCCTCCGAGCCGTTCAGCTGTCAGACCTAAACCGTGGGGCAAAGTTGTGAGAGAAGCGGTTGCGGAGGTCAAAGCGTAGGGCCAATTCTGAACAAGCTAAAAGCAAAAGCCGTATTCAAATCTTTTTCCCAGACGTCTTTCTTTTCCATCTTTTCTCTCCCTCTGCTACTGCAAAAAAGAAAAACTACAGCGTCTGAAAATCGGCCAGTTCGGGTTGTACGAGGCCCCAGTGCTGCAATATATTTGAAAAACAACAGCATCCTACACTGTCCCACGAAAGCTTTATTGGCAGTGCTATTTCAATAGACAAGTTTCCGTTGTAAGCATTGGAACCGTACTGCTTTTTCACTTAAGGCGTTTTCCTAAATGCAGGACGCCTGATCTGTTTCCTTTCAAAACTGCAAGCCCCTGTAGATTTATTTATGATTTTTTATAGAGCATCATCTAATCTTGTGCTCTATCTGCTAGAATGGTCAACACTAATAATTTTGTGAGTGTTATTTAGATGAGCTATGGTCACAAGAGGGGAAAGACTATTATTTTGTTTTATTTTACAGTGCTGAATAGGGCTGTGCATTATTTCACAATGGCATTAAAATCTAAATTTTAAGTGTTGCAATTATCAAATGCCTACTTTAAACAATCTAAATCGTGTGTCTTTTTAGGAAAATTATTTGTTCATGTAGTAATTTAGCCCTCTACAAACAGAATGTAAAATTATTGTGATTTAAAGAAATTTAGGCTAATAGATGAACAGGTAAGGTCAGCAACTCTATACATGTAATGGTACAATGTTTACAGTGTAAAGGACATATATCAGTGTTTGACTATAGCCCTACCTTTCTTTGTTCATTACATAACCACATCTGATAAGTTTGCATCCCTTCTGAAGCTCAGGATATTGGACAAAGCAGATAAGATGTGTTTGAGGGATTATTTTGACGTGAGCAAGCGTTAAGTCCCTAGCTGGCCGTCTCGCCTGGCTCCCTGTTGATTCCCTGCTTTGTTCAGCTCTATTAAAACACGCTCTGCAGACTATTTGTAACGTTAGTGCGATGCCTACGACATGTTGATGGGTAAATGAATGTCTCTCAAGTCCAGAGTTGGAACCTCCAAGAAGAACACTAATAAGAATACATGGGCTACAGGAAATTCTAATGTTATGACTAAGTAATGAAAGAAATCTCCAAATATGACTATTGCAGAGACCACACACATTCAGTGTGGTCAATGCACAATGACAAGCCAGACATCACTTTGGATCACAACCTAACTATTATTATCAACAGACGCAGCCTAGTTAAGTAGAGTAGTTATTTTAACAGCACTTAATTTCATATTCAATCTAATTTCATACATGATGACATGCTTTGAGCAAGGGGTGAGTGCTATAGCAAAAAAGTAATAAGATGATTCTTGGAAACATAACAGGATTTTGATTTTATCATGATTCCTAGAGGCTATATTTTGTATTTTTCTATTGCTTTAAAGAGGTAACAAAAGTCATCTGCTTTTGATGAAAGTTCACACTTCACTGTAAGAGGTTAAATCCAGCTGTCACACACTCAGAGCCTTACAAAGGCTGACCAATAGGAGAAGTAGGAAAAGTGTCTGTTTGAGCATAGAGCTGTATTAAATATAAAAATAGTGAATCACAATATGCAAATAGCAGATCGTCACAGGGATGAGATCATGATTCTATTGCTATCACCATATCACCCAGCCCTACTTTGAGCTATATAACCCTAATATTAGATGCCTATACCAGAGGGTTAGACCAAGCACAATTATGTTAAGAAGACAAACAGATTTTTTTTTAAGTTATAATGCTAACATCGAGATACAAAAGTGGAATTTAAAACTTGAATTAGTGACATCATTTACAGTTTGGTGGAGGTGAATTGGGAAAGTTTTAGACCCATACTACAAATGGATTTGACTGACTAGGGTAAAACAATAGGTGTATGTGGGGGATGACCTAAATACACCGTGCGCTGCAAGGTATTTGTCAAAAGGAAAAACACTGCAATCTTTTGTTTTTATTTTCCGCCGCCGTAGAGAAGACGCACACGGAGCAAGTCCAGCTCCGTCCAGCTTCAAACCGCTTTGATGTGTCCCTGCTCTGCCCTGCCTGTGAGCCCGGGCTATAATTGGACAAATGTAGAGCCACACACACACACAGTACTGCAGGGAAGCAGAGAAGAAGCGGGTTGGATGTCCTGCCCTGTCAATCACACATCACATGAAAGCTTGGCTCACCCCAGGCCTCTGCAGCTGGGTTAGGCCCGTGGTGACATCAGTGGGATGGGGGGCACAGAGGTGGTGGGATGGGACCGGAGGGGTGACTGAGGAGGCTGAGGTCCAATCGCGTGCAACCTGACAACAGATAGCTTCCGCGAGACACCGTGTGATGATGAGCTAAGAATAAAACTGTAACGCTGCCACTACAAGGGTCAGAACAGAGCCGCTATGTGTCTGTCCACTGTAAACTCTGCCTCACCCCGGTTAGCTGTCTGAAAATAGTGTAAAGGTAGCTGCTGTTTATATGACTTACCTTATGGTTATAGAAATATGTTATCATAAAAAAATGAGCTATGGGATAGGGTCTGATTGAATACTGAATAGATTTCAAAGATTTAGATATTGTCTAGGTAAATAAAAAATGTGCTTAAATGCTGCAAGAGATACAGTAATAAAAATATGAATTTAAATGTGGGAACAAAGAAGCTCAGTCACCTTTAAGTTTTTAAACCATTCCTCAAACACTGGACTTGTCGCTCTAATGGTGTAAATGCTTTAACAAATGTCTAAACTGAAATCCAAAAAGTAGTCATCATAACTACAACAGAATTTCAAGATTCACTGCAGAAGGACTAGCTGCGGTCGTGAGTGGAGCTGGCAAAGAGCAAAAAGGGCTTTACTCGGAGGGGCACCAGGCTGCGCTGGGAGCTAATCTGAGCGGCGGTTTGGCCCCAGAGCATTGTGGGACAGGAAGAGGCGCTCACCGAGTTACACACAGGGCTGAAAGGAGCCTGGCATGGGGCGCTCTGTCGCAGAGGAGCCCTGCACCTCTCTGCCAAGGAGCAGCATTAAGGGCTGTAACTGTATGCCAGTGGTAAGAGGAGCGGGATAATAGCCGTGCTCGCTAACTGTCTGTGAGCGTTTGTGTGAGGGGAACAGTGCTTACACCTGCTACGAACCACACAGCCACAAAACAGGAGGCTCATGCTAAAGAACAACATGTCAAACCCAGGTGCACATTTGTGCATACACTGTACACATATGTGTATTTAAATTTCTCTAAGAAGGCCTATAATATTGTACAATGAGAAATGGAAATTTGCTTGTTACAGTGCATAGGTATCTTTGTAAGTTGCTCCACTAAATAGACTGCAAAGAATATTGTAGTCAAATAATATTAAATTACAGGTCAAATTGATAATAAAATAGTCTAACAATACTAATGTATAATTTTAATAAAAAATGTGAACACAAATTTAATAGCTTTGAAGACAACTGTTAATTACTTAAACGTTTAAAACATTGATACGATATAGTGTTAAAGTGGAGCAATTTTGACTGTTAACTGTTAAAGATGTAACAACAAACCCTGTATTGAGCAGATTTTAGTGTTTTTTGCAATTTAGGCAAATAGATTTTCTGGCTTTACTTTCACATAATCTGCGCGCGTGCCTTTTTGATGCTTTAGTAAGTGTTCATTCTGGAGTTTTTCCGACCCGCTCGATGTGAAGGCAGAGGCAGAGCTGCACAGAGCCATGGGCACCTTTACACTACCTGGGACAGGGCCAGCTTTGGGCTCACTCTCAGGGCACCTCAAAAGGAACTCCACACTGCTCACTGACGTCCCAATCATTACACTGCTAATGGAGATGTGCTTTTTCCACATACAGACAAACAGGTTTGCAGATGCTTTTGTTGACACATGGCACAGGGGAACATCGGAGCTCGGATTTAGACAAATTTGCACACAAATGCTTTAACAAATGTGGCGAGGCAAACATATCTCTAAGTAAACACAGGTTTGCGAGACGTGCTGTCAAAGTCTGGTGGATCTTTTTTGAGCAGATAGAAACGGCAACGAAAGCTCGAGATGACAGCGTGGTGTTAAACGCAAAGATGCAGCGCTTATCGGAGCCCTGAGCACTGTTTGTTGTGTTTATCGCCGTTTGGCACAAGATCTGCTTTGAGCTTTATCAAGGCCAGGCTTGGCACAGGGATCGCGGAAGTGTATGGAAAGTAAATAAACTATGGCTGCATGATATTAGTAGATAAAAGACGGAAAAAGGGTATGGTGAAAAGTGCCATATCTGTGGAAGAATTTGTACAGTTGTATTTGACTATTTCTGAAGTACACACACGTGAATCAGAAAAAACGAACCCAGAAATAAATTTGAGACAAAACAAGTGACAACTAAACCATTATTTTGATTTTTTTAAAAACATTATAGAAACATAGATTTTTAGCCACACAAGTTTAATTCAGTGGTTTGTTTTGCAATAATTTGTTTGTGCCATGCAAAACCCCACAAAGAAAAGCAGTTTATGAAGAGCATGTAGAACATCCTTCTCCTCACATTCTTTCCCCCTCACCTCACCTGCTTTTATTTTCTCTCTACTCACAATACCCATGACAAACGCTAATACATAACATAATATAGATGCCTAATGCAGACTAGCTAGTGCGTACCTGGTGTGTGGACGAAGTAGGCCAGGTAGAGGTCCAGCTCTTTGACCGTGACTCCGATGTGGTGTGGCTGGACACACAGGCCGTGGTTGGAGCACTGGGGCGACTTGACCAGGCGCTCTCCGTCCGTGCTCTCCAGAGGGCTGCCCTTGAACAGAATCACCATCACCAGGTCCAGCCGCCACACCTTGTCGGCCTGGCGCAGGCAGTCGATGCGGCGGATCTTGCCCTTCTGGTCGGGGTTGGACAGCACGCAGCAGGGGGGCTTCTTCCCTGTGATGGTGAGCACAAAGTCCTCACGGAACTCAGGCCGGATGTCCTTGCGCAGCTTGGCCAAGAGGCGCGAGGCCCACTTTTGCTTGATCTCTGGCTTCTCCCCTAACAGCTCGTCCTTCACCGCGCGCTCTTCGTCCTTGGTCATCCTCTTCTCGTGCTTCTTGAAGTATTTGCGCTTGCGAGCCTGTAGGTTGAACCAGGTGTAGGAGAAGGCACGGACATGTGGGAGGAGGGCCTCAATGAAGGGATGAAATTCATCCTGGAGAAAGATGACAATAAGGTCAGTGTTACGTTCAGTTAGATCTTTTGAAATGAAAAATATTTACATTTAGAATAGAATTTTAGAATAATAAAATAAAAAAACAACAAAAAAAACACATTTCTAAAATATATGTTAAAATAACTGTAAAGTCGGACTGAAATATTGTAAACAGAAAGCACAATTAGACCACAATTAAAAGTTTGGAGCTCTTCTGTCTCATCTGTCTCATTCATTCTTTAATACCAAAATAACAAGGCTGTATAAAATTCCAGCTTAGCCTTACAGACTTTAAGCCTATAGTAAAAGAGTATATTAACATAATATTATATACAGAATGTTTCTGAAAAGTTGTTAAAAACAATTGTTTTAAAAATCATTTAACCCAACTGAAATACACTTCATAAAACACACACAACACACATAAAATGTACATGCAAAAAGAAAGTGCTGAGCCGAGGTGCGCTCCCACTTTTCTGTCCAAAAAGCAAGTTATTCATCAGCGCTATAATACCTTCACTACATATCTCTGGGCAACAAAGCCCAGATCTCGCCACAGCGTTCCTGTGCCAGGGTTGCCACACACCGGTCGCTCACCACCGCCAAGCTTTGCCGCCACAAGACCACTGTTGAAATGTGCTGCTAAAAGATCAGCCATACCATTTCCCTATCTGCGCTACCATGCAAAGGGAGCTCCAACCCGACTCACATATCCGCAACAAACTGAATGTAGACACAAATCACCACAGAAAACCACACAGCAAGAGGAAGACAGACGGCCTGGTAGTTACCATTTTGCACTCTCATCATAAATTTGGCACAGCGTTTAAAGTGAAAAAAAAAATCTCCTGCACCAGTTTTTTTTTTTTTTCCGTTTCCTCCCGCGCTCCCCAATGTAAAGCAAGTGTTGGTTTGGCAGAGTGTGAAGAAATACCAGATGAAAAAAAAGTTGGGGATTGTAAAAAAAAAATAATTAGCTGAATATGCTGCTCACTAGAAAGAGTGGGCCAAAGTAAAGAGAGAGAAAAAAAGATTTCCCGGAATGGGCAAATTCACGTTTTGCCGCAGCAGGAACCCGGCCAAAAACTCATTAGACAAAAGCACAAAATAACAAAAAGAGGAGAGAAAAAAAAAACACAAAATAAAATTCCCAAAAAATTCCAAATGTTGTCAATATTGTGAAGAGGCAAAAACTTCAACAACGGGAAGAGATAAAGTAAACAGTCCTTTGCGCTTTCCAAAAATAAAAAATAAAAAAAAATTAAAAGTTAAAAAAAAAAAAAATCCTTGGCAAAGCGTAATTGGTGGTGTCTGTTCTGATCCCTGGGCCGGCACAAGGCTCACACACACTCACACAGCAGCACACACACAGATGGGGGGGCCAGGGAGAGCAGAGCACAGAACAGGGGAAAAAAATACAGAGCCGAATCAATGTTGGACGAGCGCATACGACCGCTGGCAAAGCCGAGTGCCGCTTCTTTTTTCCCCTTTTCTCTCCAACTCTCTCTCTCTTCCTCTTTCTGTTTCTCGCTCGACGTCTCTCGTCCTCTCCGCGTTCTTTCTAGACAAGGAGGTACTACAGAAAGTTAAAAAGCTAAGAACAAAACCAAAAAAAAAAATATTTAAAAAAACTAACCATTGCTTGAGTCTTTGCCAACACGCGTAGGGCCCACCTATTTGGCAACAAGATGCCTGTAGCCCAGCCAATGCGTTAGCTTCAAGAGCTGAAAGGGAGGGAAAAGAGAAAGAGGGTGGGTGACGAGGGGGGTGCTAGTGGCAGAGAGAGGGAGAGAGTGAGAGCAGCACGAGGAGAGAGAGAGAGAAGGAGGGAGCAGGTGGGAGTGGAGGAGAGGCACGGTCTTGTCCGACACCGCACTATTTGCCAAATCGACAAGTTCCACTCTGACACCAAGGCAAAGTTCAGGGGAGCAAGTCTTCTCCTGCACCAATCCCAGCAGCCTCAGCCTTCCTCCATCTTTACTATGGCCGCCGTTGCCTCGTTTCTAACCCCCACTGTCCCCCGCCCGCTCTGCGCTCTCTCTCTCTCTACCCCTCGCTCTACTTGCATAATGCCACCTTGGCAGAGGATGGCAAAGAGAGGACACACAGCTTCAGAATCCCTCCAGACCCCACCAGCGGCAGCTGCTCATGGGTTTACCACAGCAAACAAAGAGGCAGAAACAAACCAGCCACACTGTGCCCGCACACACCAGTGATGAGACCATTAGAGCCACATGATAGGGACTGCTCAAGGCAGAATGGTCACCCAGTCGCCTCAGCTGTATTCTACACAGCAATGCAGTCTCCCTCTCCAAACCAACCTAAATTTACTCCCGAACTCCCGTCGGGATTTGGCGTTAGCTCTGTCACTGGCTGCCATGTTGCTTCACCGAAGAAGTCTGTCATTCATGGATGCACCTGCTCTGCAGACAGTCTCGATGGCTAGTCTGAAAGCCCTGCATCGCAAATTCACCCACAATGAGCAAACTGCAACAGACAATAATGAAAACAATGCCAAAAAAAACCCAACCATTCTTAGAGGACTCTGTCAACAAAATAGATTTCAAATTTGATCAAACTCTCAACTACGCATATAAGAACTATTTATTAAAATGCAAATACCAGAATTTATTTCAGAGGAATTTAGAACATTATTCTGCAGACACAAGCATAAGGCACTTAAAACAGAAAGCCATCATTCTCTCGCGCGCACTCGCTCTCTCTCCATAGTGCACGTTCATGCTCAAGTTCAAATCATCAATCCACTTCACTTCATCCTGGAGCCGTGAAGGCAGCGCAGCCTAATGGAATACTGACTGTGACCCATCATCTGTTACAGCGCACTGAGGAGAGCACACCTCTACATTCAGCCCCATTCACTGTGAGAGTCATTCAGCGCTGCCAAACTCTGATATATGATTAGATAATGGAGGTAGCCAATAAAGTAAAAGAGAAGGCAGTGTTTATTGTGATGCGTAAGACACTGAAAGGTAGCCTCTGAGTCAAATATTTCGGCTTCAATCACCACCTGCAGTACAGAAATCTTAGGAGGCGATAACTGGCACTTCAATGTGATTCACTGCGCAGCTTTTCAATAAAAATCAAGCGTCACTGGGGTCGCCATGCCAAAATGCAAATGCGCCACTATTCACATGTCGCCCGAATTTGACTACAAGGGGGTTTAAGTCATTGTCCTTAGTTATGGTCGCGTCAGGAAGAAAATCATATGATATTCTGTTGCAATAACTGTTATGCACATATTTTCTTGCCAAATATGAAAAAAATGCTGTATTTAAAGCCTCCGTGGGTGAACACAAGATTAGCATGTCTGTATTATCTGTTAGCTCACGTTGGGCATGTACTAGCAGTTAAAACAGTATTTTCTATAATCAAACCGATACAAGGTCACAATCAAACATACCTTAAGGGTCAGCTACTTACCTGTACCTTTTATTTGGGTTCACAAATTGTTTTTACAGTTTTTTCTTTACACGTCAAGCTAAATGTCCATGAAAATGCGCCTTTGCACATCCTGCGAAAGCGCCATGTGCAGTTGCGCACTTGCTGCGTAAAAGGCCTTAAAATGTGAAACCCGTGTCCCCTCGAGGCGTCACGCTTTTAGGCCGAAATTATAATCAAATAGGCTATTATTACCCACAAACGGCTCTTTTCCTCAATCACTCATCCAAATCCGTTATTAAGACGAAAAACTCAATCAAAACAATTAAAAAGGCACCAGGACTCCTTCTTCCACAAGGTGCTTCAAATGAATAGTTGAAAATGTAACAAATACGTAGAAGGCTGCCAAAAGTAAAAGAAGACGCAAAAACGTAAAAAGAGGGGGAAGAAAGAAAAGGAGTGGGCTTTGCAGGAGAAAGTTAAAAACTCGCTGCCAATTAATAACGTGAGATAAGACGCAGGAAGAACGCAGACAAATAAAATGTAAATAAAATAAAAAAATAAATAATAGCCTACTTCCCCTTTCTGTTGGCATACTTCAACTGTGTATTTATTCGTGGCATAAATTAAACTGTGGGCCCAAATAATTCTTAATATTTCTGAAATGAACGCCCGCCCGTAGCGTGATCTCATTTTTCAAATTCGTTTACGTTCATTATATCCGCTGCACTGCTGTTAAGCTAATTATAAGCCGTCCATAACGAGACAAAAGAAATGATTTTCAAGTCCTTTATATTTCTATTCTCTGCACGTCTGACCGAGACTGTGGAGTTGGCTGCCAACTTCAGCTTAACTCTTTCAGTCGGGGAGAAAAGACCCTGAAAAGCACATGCGTTTCCAGCTCCGTTTCAACCAGCGCGCTCTACACAATCCAATAGCCGGATATTATTCAATGACATTGGTGTACATCTAAAAATAATACAAAAGTAATTTAATGACTACATTTATATTTGTAGACTTTGCGTTTTTATATAATAATGAAAAATTATCATTTACCCTATCTCTTCCTATATAGAGGATGTATTTGTTCCTGCAAACCAACAACAAACCTTTATTTATTAAATAATTTAAGCTGTTTAGTTTGTGCAATTGAGTTGTTTAAATATGTTAAAAGGACGAAAACATATTTGAAGGAGGTCAAAGCACTACACACTAACTAAATGCATCAAATAAAAGATGTGTTAATTAAAGTTTGATCAATGAGTGTTTTTAGGGAGCAACCTTGTTTGGCAGAAATAAGCGTTTTGCCTCAAAAACAAACTCAACAATCAAATCACTTAAATGTCACATCTTTTCATTTCTCAAAAACACACCTGCACTTTTCTGTTGTTGTGTTTACCCAGAAGAAGCTTAATTGAGTGACTGTGATAGGTTCATGCCAGCCCATGCTCAAACAGAATGTCCCAATAATTAATGTATCAATTTTCAACAAAAAAAAAAGTGTAGGCTATAGCTTTTGTTTGCTCAGGTGAAAGGATACTAATACACTGAAAAGACCACTAAAATAGTTCAGTATAGTTTTTTGTTTTTTTTTTAACTAGGCTATAGAGAAATAAATTCTGGTTTATCCATAAGCACATAGGCTATACATGTACGTCTCTGATGTTTTAAGTTATGATTTTGGCATAATAATCTTTATCTCCTTACTATATTTCATCTAACTTTATAGTATAGGCAATGCATATCTTCCTGCAAAATGTGTGATAGTGACATACTTCTGCGTCCTCCTTTGTCCTGCTCTGTCCTGGGGTGTTTGACCTCGCTGGGGTCACTGTGCATCTCATTAGACCAATTAAATGTGTGGTCCTGTGTAGCCGCCTGGCCCTTCATTAATGCTGTGCTCTGCTCCTCTGTGGCCCCGGCTCTGTCCTCTCCTGCCCAGCCACAGTGTCCCTGACCTGGGAGTGTGGCACCATCGACCTCCGACCACGAGCCAGAGCGGAGGAGAAACAGTCCTGACCAACCAGGCGGGGTGAGGTGACTCCAGCGGAACTTTAATCATTCGCTTAAGAGAGAAAACAACACTGTGTCTTTTGAGCAGATCCAAGCGTATACATGTAACAATCACACAAATATGAACTCCATTCCATTGTTTGGTGTGACTTCTTCAATAGAATTACTTTCATGTGGAATAACTGAACTATACTGTGCATGGTATTTGAGGAAATAATTATCAACAGAAAGTCAACATATGAATACATGTATTCATTGCAATTTCCATTATAGATTATTGACCATGACCTTACACAACAAGGACCTAATGCCCACTGCACACCTCCTCATTATTATCACACACACAAAAATACTGCACACCTCTGCATTATTATCGCACACACTAAAACACTGCGCACACTAAAACACCACATACACTAAAACACCGCTCCAGTTCTGTATTTCGGAGGCACAGGTCTTCATTTTAAGGAAAAGAGCAAAGGGCACAAATGTAATGAAATAATGGCTGCAGAATTGTGATGCTCCAACTTGTTGGTTGCACTTATCCCAGTTTGAAAACCAGCACATTACTATGTGTGAAAAATGTGTTTGCAATTTGTGGCTACGTGCTAACGTGCCCAGAGTGGGCTATGGGGGAGACCAGAAGAGGATGAGGCACGCACTGGCATTCCAAGCCCACAAATGGGCTCTGCTGATGGGCTAGCTTTGTCTGGTTTGCCCCCTGGACAACATAAATATTGCAAGATAAATGTTCTTGAGTACAAGTCAAGATAGTTTTGGTCCATCTAAATTTTAATATATAATATATAGTTTAATTATGTTTTTCAATTGTTTGTCAAAGGGGTGTGGCTTACTGTTGTTGGGTGCATATGCAAGTAGCAGTTGCTACTAAATGTGGAACATCAATGTAGTAAAAAAAATGTTTTCCAAAATTTTGCATTTAACCCTAATTCTTATGTGTCCACTGAGCTTGTTATGTCAGTTGAATACATGAAACTATCCAATTCTATATGTCACAAAATATTGATATAATATTTCATATCAAAGCATCAATTGGTGTTGACATGAAAATAACATATTTGTAACATGATTCATAAAGAATGGTTAATTTACTCCTCTAGGCTATTTTGCTCTGATCGTCTTAAAAGATTGCATTAAACAATATGCGTTTGTGAGTGGGGAGGCTGGACTTGTCAAGACGTGCAGATGTTCTCGACTGCGGCGGGGAAGAGAGGGGGAGGGGCACACTGACGTTTATACGCCTCAAGTTCACCACCCGATGGAGCAGATAACTGACATGGTTGTGTTTTGAGTGGCGGATGCAGAGCTCACCTGCGAACAGCCACACAAGTACACTCACACACATAATTGAAAATCATGTTTCATAGCACAAATAAAATGTGTGTCACCTTCGCTTAGTGTTGTGCAAAAATTATCACATTACAATACTGTAAAACTGAATCACTAAAGCCATATGTAGATGCATTTCACACATATCTATCTAGCGATACATTTTTTATACAGTAACATGGTGCCTATACACACTTTTTACATTGGCAGTTGCCTTATGCGGCTTATTGTGCGCCAACAAACAAAAGTACTAAGCCAAATTTAGACAAAGTAACAAAGCTAGTCATTTTAACATGCTTATGTAAATAGTACTTGTTTAGACAAGATATTCACTATATCATTGTAACACTGTTGATGAAGCAGAAATACAATAATGCGACTGGAACCAAGTTGGAACCTCTGAACTTCTGGTTGATGGGTAAACACTTATCATAATAACATTATCATTGAATCTAATCTCACCATGTATGCTGTCCTTAATGTCACCTTGAACCTCATTATCTTCCAATATCTACAATTTATGAATGGCTAGTGTTTATCTCTAATAATATATCTAAATATTCAGTTTTTATCCACAAATTTGTGACCTGTGAAGATGGACTGTCTGTATGGAAGCAGTGACTGTTGGAGGAAGGACATGGCCTGTATGTTGCTGATAGGAGGAGTGTGCACGTGATACAAGGAGCGTGCACATGAGACGCCGGCCGTGCCAGGGCAGGCCCACTCAGCAGCACGGACGCCATGACCGAGTGTTTTCTCACTGAGCCAGCCAACTGACTGGAGCTGCTCACACGGCTGCCACGCTCCCGGACTACCACCAAACGGACTGCAAAAACTACACACTCACATTTATAAAATATTAAATATGATTTGATCTAATGAAGTGCTTAGTACTCAACTCACACCAAAGAGGTCCTGGGTTTCATTTAGGTTTTGTTGGTGTGTAGTAGCAAAATTGGAGACAAAAATTGGTATTACCGTAAGGTGACATATCGTCGTTAGGGAATACGTATACTATAATATGCTATAACCTTTGGGGTTTTAAATACGATTTTCACATAGTACACAAAAAAGAAAAACACTTAAAACATGTCTAGTTGTAAGTAAATTAATACCAATATTGTAGCAGTACTAGGTCATGGTCAAGGTCAGTTTTATAGCACATTTACAGCTACTTACCCAAAGTGCATTACATTTTCAGTACTATTTTGATGTCTGCATAAAAGGAAACCATATGTATATTAATACTATCAAAAATATTAATATTTTTTTCATTTGAAGTAACGATACTTTTTAGATTTTTCTTCACTCCATCTATTGATAGAAAACCAGCCAAGAAAAAATACACATCTCCTTCCCACAGTCTCACCAACCGTCAGTTTCCTGCGAACAGCTCCAAATAATAAGCAGTGTGCCGCTAAAGTGGTTGCTAGAGAAGGCAAACTTACAAACCACAGCCAGCTTTTCAGAGCATTTGGCCCACTGCGGGTGTTAATTTTCTGCCCGGCTAAAAAGCAGCTCTGTAATCGGTAAACACAGAACGCTCGGCCTGTGACAAATTCATTCGTTTCATCCCGCGCGGCCATTTTGATTCAATGCGATGATGTATTTTTAAGTGTCAGCTACATTTGATCGCCCCACAAGTTGAGATATCATGTAAATTTAACAGGTCTAAGCAGCCATCTAGTAGCGTGTTTGATGTGAGCCTAGCATAGCATACATCATACGGAATTACAGGCTCACTGATTTAGCAATAAGCTAACAACAGCAGTGCAATGTTGCGACATATGCAGTGAAATCATTGTTGCGAATTTGGATTTAGAATTTCAACACTGCCTCAAACGAAAGGGCTCTCCAGGTTCGTGTGTTAACTTGCCGCTTAACAAAGCTTTAGGGCTTATAGTCATACTTTTCAAAGAGACAAAACGCCACAGTGGTTCAAACAGCACAGGAAGAAAGTGCAGGGAAGAGAGGAGCCAGCAGAGCGCAGGGTTGTTTGAAAGCAGACGCGTTGGTAAACAAGGCTCTTGAACCAAAGTGACATTTAAGAGAATCACTCCCCTCTGAAGTGTCGAGAAAATGTAAACGCGCTCCTGTTCGGCCTTTGTGTGGTTAATGAGCAACTCCAGGTGCACATGTTAGCACTACGGCGACTGATCCGAGGGCACTGGGAACAAATAAAGACATTTTATCAGAAAAAGGAGCAAATTACAGGATTGTCACAGTACTTTTTGGTTGGTTGCGTTGATTTGCGTTCTCTGTCAGAAGACAGTCGTAGGCATCAGGACTTGCTACTGTTTCAGCCAACTACTCGTAATGATAATGGTGTGCAATGTTATCATTTTATTGATTATATGATGTTTACAAACAGATAAATAAAGAAAAGAAAACCGAACCAATTTGAATCACAGACAAAATCAAGTTCAGAATATGCATTGTTTACATGGAAAATTCAAATCAAGAAGAATAAAGCATAATATAAATAAAATATGATATGTCCTCTTCCTAGTAACAATCAGGGCTATTTTTCTGGCTAAGTAGGACCGAGTGTGCCAGCGCTACACTGTCGGCAGTCACACTGTCCATGGGTGGCCAGTGCTGTGGACACGGCTCAATACACAGAACTAGCTGGTGACATACTGTCAATTGTAAATACACAACTTTTGTTCTTAAATGAATAATAACCTAAAGATTTTTCAACATAAATTGAAGACCAATCAGTACTAGAGAACAGAAACCACGGATGGTACAGTAATAGACACCAGAGGGATTGTGCTGGACCAAGCAGCAGAATCCAAATTGTTGTTCCAGGCCCGGGTCCTAAGTGACAAATTTCATAGAACGTCAATGACAAAAAGTGGCAAAACAAACTAGTACAACATCGTCTTTAGAGCAGTGATTCCCAGCACAATCGGGTTGCTAATGCATCATAATGGTATAAAGGTAAAGAATATATGTCGTTGAAAATAATAATGAACATATTTGGGTGTTAGAGTCGCCACTGGCAGAATAGGGGTCACAAATAGGTTGGGACCACTGCAGAGGCATGTTTTGGGACATGTGCTAGCTTTTGGTTATGTACAAAGTGTGACGTCTATAATGTTGATTGACAGATGTCTGCGTGCTTTGCTTTCGTCCTTGTGCTAATCACTTGCATTGAGACACACTGCACTGGTTAAAGCTTGATTTATGCATGACGTTTGTGCAATGTCTTGAATGAAGCAAATGTAACCAGTCTTGAAAAAATAAGATATACTATGAGGCTTATAATATGATATTTGAATTTATCAATGTGGTCTGCGCTTCCGAGCGAGTAGGTGAAAGCTTTGTGGACTTTTTTTTTTTTTTGATTGACCTTTCAAAATAGGTACAGTAGGTCCATAATGGTCTGTTCCAAGTACATTATAAATTTGAAAAGACACATTTAATGAATTAATGTGCATTATCATCAATTTCACCATGGCAATAAATGAACAATGTTTGAACAGTCTTTTTCGCATGTTTTCAGGTATCCTTTGAGCTATGTATTCAAAGCGCATGCCTTTAGTCACTGCATTACCAGGTCCTTAACCAGAATTGATCAGTACAGTAACAGGATTCAGCAGATGTGCTTTTATAACCATTAAAAGAGTATGTATTCAAATATTCTTCTGAATTGGCAAAACAGCTGAAGGTTCCTAAGTTGTTTTCAGGCGGTGGTTCCCAAACTTTTCTTTGCTGTAATAATAAATAAGTGAAAAAACATGTTACATCAGTTTGATGTTGTTTAATTAAAAAATGTATTGTGTTTTTGGACATAATTTCACTAAAAGAAATTTTAAATTACATAATAAATAAAATAGTGTTATAATTTTAAAAACATATCTTGAAAACATCTCGCGACCTCCACTTTGGGGACCACTGTTCGTGGACTCATCCTAATTCCTTTTTTCCTATGCCCACACCAAAACTGATTACAGACAGTCCACGTTTTCAATGTACAACATTTAAGCACAAATGTGAACTTCACCTTGCGTCAGACTTTAGCAAAAGTAAGAGATCATTCCAAAGCTTCGCCAAAACAGCCTCATGATCTGATTACGGACTCCAAACTCCAAACGTATGCATGGCCACAATCATGGAGCCGGCCAAGAAAGAGGAAAAAGTGCCTTGTGAATGTGGGCTCGGGGAAAAGTAAAGCCCAGTACTAATGCGGTGTTGAACGCTTTGCAATCAGACAAATAAAGGGGGCAATCTAGCACACAATCAAACTAGAGATTTAGCCGGCTCCGCTGCCAACAGCCCGGGACCT
The DNA here is from genome assembly GCA_000787095.1 of Periophthalmodon schlosseri. Classification (NCBI taxonomy): domain Eukaryota; kingdom Metazoa; phylum Chordata; class Actinopteri; order Gobiiformes; family Gobiidae; genus Periophthalmodon; species Periophthalmodon schlosseri. The sequence continues at coordinate 24,290 of KN479421.1, read as the reverse complement.
CCTCTTTCGGAACAAGGGATGCACTATTGCCTCTGCCCCTCCCTGTCTCTCCCTACTCTTCCCTGTGCCAGTCTGCCAGGCCCCATGCCAACCTTTTCCACCAGTGGGCATGCTGCCTTGCCCTTTATGCAAATGCCCCGTCGCCGCCGCTAACTCACAACCCCCACCTCCCCTCCTGCTCCCCGTCTGCCCCCCTTACGGCCTCTTGTATACATTCTTTGTGATCAATTGAGATACGGAGCTTAAAGGGACACTCTCCATTTTTGAATTACATACAATTATATATTTCTGATTTTACACTGTGAAAATAACTTGATTTTTTCTCTGCATATTGTCTGTGTCTTTTATTTAGTTATTTTGCTATATCCAATGCTAGAATAAAAAAAACATTTTGTACTCATGCGGAAAGGATGCGTGCAGATAGTTGTATGGATTTATTTGTAAATATTGTATATTTGGATATTTGCACATATTACATCGCATGTTTCATGTTATAAATGTTCATGAAATGTCTTGCGCGTGGCAGTGTTTTTTTGTGCTGCAGTAAAGAAGCCCTCATTAAATAATGTTTGCCCCTTCATTTGAGGCAGGTCAAATAACTCCATTTAATGAGTATTGTCTTTGCACCCCTTTCAAATCTGGATGCACCCTCAGTGAGATTGGTCTGGACCTGCCACTGTCTACTTGTCTGTTTTTCATTTTAAAATTAAGGACACAGAATGACTGCAAAAATGAAGAAAGTTTTCACATATGTTACATGTTAAAGTATGTAACGACAAAAAGTTCAGACACAATTTAAGCTTTGGCAACTCTCCAGTTAACTAGTTTTAAACTAGTCTAAAAGCTAGCCAAAATACAGAAAACCAAACAAAACCAAACAAAGTCATTTGCAGTGTACGTTTTAATTAAATAAAAAGCTTTAAGCCATTACATTATATGCAATTCTTTACTCCTCTATCATGGGACGTATGGAAGTCTGTAGACTGTTAGGGGTTGAAAAGTAGCGGCCAGAGGCGAATATTTGACAGAGGTGTGGTAGTATGTGTCTGTACCAGCCCTGATAAAGAAGGACATCTCCTGGCAATACCAGTGCAATAGACACAATTACAGTCTAATAAGAGAACAGCACAAAAGAACAAAAGGGGGCTGTGTGCAATTTGTCACTGTTTTCCCTTTCATTACAACATCTTTAGGAGCATATTGAGCGCTGGCTGCTACCTTTAGGGTCACAGAACTGCAAAGACAAGATTACAGCAGTCTTCCCAGACTTTTGTGAAGACATATGTGTAAATATACACTATAGCCCAATGAGAGAAGTAGTGGTATTTTCTTTTAGTATTCAGCAAGGAAATTTAGTTGAATGCAATAAAACTGACTTTATAAATAAGTCATACATAGGTTGACATAGATTAGATGTAGGCTATAGTCAGTCCTTTATATCCTCATTAATGCAAACTCCTCTGCTATTCAGAAGACTGGGCCGCTGACCGTCTGGTTGGTGGACAAATAATGCTTAAAAGTCTGTGCCATTGTCACTACAGAAAAAAGCATGAAAGGATGAAAAAAACATATTTAGCCTACTTCTCTTTGTCAATGAACAAAACAACATCATTTCCACCCTCTAAAAATCTAGACTTGAAACCTGAACTAAACTTGAGAGGATGGTGATTCATGGCGGATTGCTAACCCCTGAGTCAGTGTGCACTCTTGATTTCTTTGGAACTGTCAAATCCATTGTGAGTCATCTGCATCACCACTTTCCCTCATTTTCCTAATGAACCTTGAGAATCTGTCAATACCAGAAATATTTATAGTCACAAAGAACCAAAGATACACATGGCAGTGATTCATAATTCAGTGCTGTCAAAATCATCTTTCAATGCATCTGTGTGTGCGACTTTGCATGAGGTCTGATCTGCATATTTTTGTTGCCATTGGTTTATTTGGTTCATAACTGAATAAAATGTGCAGTTGCTTTCTTAGCCTACAACAATATAGTTTTATAGGTTGTCAAAAATGTATACCCATGTAATCAACAAATTATTTAAATTAATTATTTAAACTCTATATTGATTTGAACAAGTATCAAAATGATATAAAAAGGACAAAATTGGACCTGTTGTGAATAGTTTTCGAATGGTCTATATCAGAGGTAGGATAAGACCGCATGGTGACATTCAAAAATTACATTCATTGTCTAAAAAAGTGTTCTGTGGTATCAAAATCTGCGTAAATGAAGCCGTTTCCTAAATATCGAAATCAAGTTTTGTTTTTAGTATCACAGGTAACAGGTTATGCTTTTCAAAAACACCCATCTACACATACACAGGATATTAGACATACAAGGTTGATTCTGTTTGGATTGTAAATAGTTGACTGCAGTTTTCCTAAAAAATGAAAATTGAATCAAGCTTGCTCAGATCATCTGTTTACTTTCTCTAAGTCAAAAGTAAACTTGTGGAAGCAGCCTTTAGTCATTAAGAACCACATGTCGGCAAGACATTCCAGAAACCACCAAAATAAATCATTGCTTTCATGATGCTGGCGAGATATGCCTCTGCACTTTCATTCTTTGGTCATTTCATCTAAACGTTTAGACGACACTGAATTCAACTTTAATACATTTATAGAGGTCTATTATAAAGATTGTGGTTAGCTAAGTGCGTTATCAGCATTGTGGAAGAAGTACTCCATTTTGTTACTTAAGTAAAAGTACAGATACGGGAACAAAAAAATACTCAAGTAAAGTAAAAGTATCAAATGAAAAAAATCTACTTAAGTAGTAACTGTTTAAAAATGTACTTAAACAGTAAAAAGTAAAAGTATTTCGTGTTAAAAATAAACCCGTCAGACTTTTCAGCAGGTCTCAAACAATAATAAAAATATTTTTAATTTTCAGTCCTCCAAAAATAGTGGAGTAGAAAGTACAGATACCTGCTCTCAAATGTAGTGAAGTAAAAGTAAAAAGTATCTACTTTAAAATTGACTAAGTAAAGTACAGATACCTAAAATTTGTACTTAAGTACAGTACTTTACTACTTTTACTTCATTACGTTCCACCACTGGTTGTGGTAGATTTGGCTAACTATTCGATTACTCTAAATGAAGCCAGATCTGCCACTGCTGTTTTCAGTGTTTTTTTTTAGATTATTACAATGCATACAGCCTTTATACACAATCGTGTTATAAATGTCCCTATTATTTGCATTGTTATCAGTGCCACAGCATTTCCAAACATAACCAAAAGCATGAAAGATCAAGCCAGCAAAAATTCTGGAAGTCTGCTGAAATACCCTATTCCAGGTCTAATTTCAAGTTTATAGACTCAACCACACGTCTATTAAGAAGGTAAGGAGCACATGTTGTGGCTGTAGGGACAGTCAATCACTGCGACATGCGGGCCGGCTTTACGAGTTGGCTCTGAGGCTGAATAAACAGGGACGCTTCATAAATTTGCAGAAGATGAGGAGAAAGCAGGAGCAGGCTAAACATTTGGAAGGAAGGTTCTAAAGACCCTGGACAAAGACGGAGATAAGGTTAAGTGCGAGAATGGGGAGCAGTGCTAACGCTTTTACAAGATGGCATCCACTGTTTGCAGAAGCCTAAATGGAGCGCTGTGTAGTTCAGGGCAGACACATTTTAGACTAATACAGTTTGGATTATGATTTAATAAATTTGAGATAAAATGTATATATTTTGGTAACTCTTTGTTAAGTGTTAAGGTTTGTTTAATTTTAGCTTCAATTTGACAGACTTTTAAGATTTTTTTTTTTTTCTATAGAAAAAAAAACGTTTTCATTCACACTAGATCATTTTTTGTGACTTTTAATTTCTGTTAGATTCGAAGAGAGACTTTTTGTTAATGCCATTTACAACAACCCAGTGAAGTCATGCTATTAAGGTTTAGCATCCAAATTCAAATTAAAATGGTAAGTGCCAAATATTTTGGGGGAAAAAAAATCTCTTTCCAAACGACCACAGATTAAATTTTTTTCCCAGATAATCAATCAAAATCAGACAAAATCAGAGCAGCGGTGCAACAAGCCAAATATAAACAGCATATTTCCCAAAGCTGAACACAATGGCAACTGTAATCTTCCTGAGAGACAGCACAGGTCATTCGCTTTGACCCCACAGCCACCGTACACACTTCCTCTTCCTCTGTTTCCGAAGTGTACAAGCTAATATGTGCGCAAGCTAATATGTGCACGTCCTCATGTGAATTTGTATAATCCGTGTGACAAAAATAACATCAAAAGGAACAAATATTCCGTCTGTAAAATTCCAATCACGTTCCCCTTATTGAAGTTAAGTGAAGGGTAATGGAGCCTATAGTAAGTTTTAGCTGGGGAGCACCTTGGACAGTAGCCATCTATAGTAGTGCTGACACATAGGCACAGTCACTATGGAGCAATTCAAAGTAGCCAATTCACATGCATGTGGATGGGGGGAGGAAGTCGGAGTAGCCATCGACAAATGTACTGTAAAATAGGGAAAACAGGGAAGAGACATAGACCTCATAAAAAGAGGGTTGAACCAATAACTTTTCTTGCTGGACAAAGCACCATTGATGATGAAGAAAACTTGTTAATTAAAATAGTTTACATAAAGTCATCTGAACATTCTTGTTGAGTGAGAATCATCATGATCAACAACACAAGTTATTTCAAACCTGATCATATTCAAAACATACGACTAGTATTGACTGTCATAAGTTAGCCAAATGTACACTTTCTTTTGCCCAAATTCCATTTGTTTATTGGTTGGGGATGTGAAACTCCCTCAAATAGAATGTACCATATGTGAGTCACATATTGGGATTAGGGGAAAACAGCTCTCTGTGAACAAATGAGAAGAAACATCCATAGTTCCCTGCACCTCTGCGGGTAATGCTACACTGTAAACAATTATCCTAAAAAGACATATGTTTTCAACAGTACGTAACTGTTTTCTTTAAAAAGTGTAGATTACCGTACATTACCCAGGTAACGCCCTTAAGGTCTGGGCAGGATTCATAAGTGTGAATCAACAGTATAGTACAATATTGATTCTCTTGGAGCACATGTGTTTGGCCATGTCTTTGTCTCATGACAGAGGAGTTTGAGTTCTGCAGTAGAGTTTGACCCACTCCTCTGATTTTAACAGTGCTGAACATGCATCTTTACTGGATTTATGTTGAGAAAAACAAGGAACTAAAGGTCTCTCATTCATCAAATGTGGCTCTGGCTTTGTCTCTCCATTTGTAAAACTAAGTGTAATCCTTTACATTAGGTGCAAATGCTTATGTTTCTTTGTAGTCAATAGTATGTGCCGTGCAACAATATTAGTAATAGGCTGGTAAAACTTTATCACTAATAATCTGCCTTTGCCAACACTTTGTTGGCAGTAATATCATTTATCAGACACATTAGTATTAGTACTAATTTCTTGCAAAGCTGACGTTATATTTGTTTCAAATTTTTGATTGTGTTGTTGATTTCCAGACATCTGCTGCTGTGGCCAGAAGTGTAATCAGGTGAAGTTTACTCTCTCATTAAGTACACCCTGAGACTTTCTGGTAAGTAACACCATAAAACACCGCATTACATTTCAAAAGGATGTTAGGAGGTATTTGTCATTATATTCTGCTTCAAACAAAAGACAAACTACACAGACAACACATATTTTATCCTCTTTATCCTCTTTTGTAATGTCCTATTAACTCATCATTATATTTAATATCACTGGTGACTGAGAAACAAACCATATAGAGGCACCACAAGTGACTTGCAGACTGCTGCTTCATGTTAAACCACATGTGAAAGAGGAAGGAGGAGCCCAGAGTTTATGTAAAAGGTTAATATTTGAAAACTACATTTGACTTAGTTTTTGTGGAGTGTTTTTCTGAAATAGGAACAATTTGATTAATGTTTGTGCTTTTTGTTTTCAGGTGTCCAGAAGCTCTTAGGTGTTCTACAGAGGTAAAGTATTTCCCATTGCTTTTTACACTATGTTGATTTTGGGGTAAAGAGTTCATTTTCAATTTGAGTTTGTTTGTAAATCATAGAAATAAGACAACACTGTATAATGCAATGTTTCAAATGTGTGTTAACATAGTGATACTAAATCTGTAAATGCTGTAATTGAGACTTACAGAAGTGAAACAATGTATGTGACCTGTACAATAAGTGGCCAGAGGATGTGTGTGTTCAAATATGTACATGTTCCTGCAATCAAATTCATTAATTGTGGTGAAATGTATGATAATTATTGCAGGGATTTGCATTTTAAATAAGAAGTCATTGTTTCTAAGCTACTGTGTATAAAGGAGTTTTATTTTGAAAAGCACAATAGTCTTTAACGGTAAAGAAGCCCTAAAATCACCAACAGTAGTGGATCGTAAAAATAAAAATATGAATGGTAAGATACTGTACACCTGTATACGGTAAGAAGCAGTTCTTTCATCCACGTCATGCTTACGTTAAGTACACAGCTTTGTACAGGCACATTTTGCTGCCAGCTCTTTACCATATATTAATGCAAATTTTTCTTACAGTGTAAACTACAGCAAGTCATGACTGAATTCTGCCAAAAAAGCAGTCCAAAATCCAGCAATGTCTCCTAGAGATAGTTTAGTACATTATAGTTTGCTGAGAAAAAAATAATTTTGTGATACAGTATGTTGATTTGCCCCATACAGTGGTGCAGTGCAAGTGTTCCCCACCAACCAGAGGACAGTCCGTTAGAACCTCACCTGAGTGTACACTGTTGTTGTGTCTCTGAGCAAAAAACTTCACCCGCATTGTCCACTCAAGAACAGAAATAGTTGCATGAAAAGGAAAAAAGTACACCAATGCATAAAAGACAGACAAAACCAGGTAGAAGTATAAACAAAGTAAATACACAGAGCATTATGATAAACGTTGATGTGTCGGGGCAGTGAGAGAGTGCAGGAGGAGGGCCTGACAGAGGGCTTTTCTTACAGCAAGGCCCAGATCAGAGCTCCTAACGATGGGATTTGGTGCTGTTGCCTTTCTCCCCCTGGAGGGAGTAATTAGGTTAGAGAGGACAACCGCCGCATTGTTTTAACAGAGGAGGGATTGTGCAGGCCCGGGTCCTACCAGCTACATGCTCCCCTCACAACACAAATGCCAAACGGATTCTGACACAGGAAAAGTTTTTGGGGAAGAGAAAAATCTGGAAAACGACTTATCAGATTTGGTGTAATTTGTGAATTGAAAAGAATCCATGTAATTTAACTTTTAAAAAGTTACTGTTTTTGTTTATAGTTGAAATTATGTATATTACATAGCTTTAAAATCAAAGAGTACAAAACCAGGTTACATTAAAACACAAAAATATGGCTACACAAATATTAGGCTACATTGTGTGATTTTTAAATAGTTATAGCTTATTCCAAAATGCTACGGAACCTACAGGGATGACTGAGGGATTATACAGACAAAATGCATGTGGTATAATAGGGCCATGGGAGCTAAAGTTGATCTCTAGAAAACTATCTGGTGAAATGTCAAATCTAGTTCACATCTCCTCTTTGTGGGATAATGTTGCTTTGACGGCTCCCCTCTGCCGCTCTAATAGTTTGGCAGCATGCACCACTCCTAACTAGTATAATATGGT
>KN479421.1:0-16569 GCA_000787095.1 Periophthalmodon schlosseri | reverse complement strand
TAATCACGCAGCGCTTCCAAGAAAAGTAAAAGGAGAATACAGACAGCCGCGGCTATAAAGAGGCATACGCAAATAGACATCAAGTTTGTTTAAATATGTTTGACGCTGAATGATAGGTTAGAGAAAACATGACATGCTGGCAGCCTGGGAGGGAGAGAAATACTAATGTTTACCATCCACTGACATAAGGATTATATTCAAATATTCAAGTCTGCTGTTAAAGGTACACTATGAAACTTTACTGGTGAAGGGCTCCCCACTTGTTTGTCACCATGGAGATGTTGCTGTGACTGTATTGCTCCACTGTATGGCAATAAACTTATCTATCGCCATGGAGACGCCACCGGATCAGGTCAGATCTGCTGAGAGGAGATGATGAATGAAACATGCATGTTTTTTGAGGTATTTTTGAGCTTTTACTGCTCAAAAATACCGCCCACGTGTAACTGAATAAATGCAAGATGAACCAGACTGTGGAACATTTCAGACAAAGCAATAACATCTCCATGGAGACAAGCAGGTGGTGGACCTCCCGCTAAAAAAGTTACATAGTGCACCTTTAAATCTCTATGTGCAATATAACTATTCCACGTCTAAGCTATAGGGCTAAACCAGGTCTGAAATAGAACACCATTGCTTCAGCAGTTCTAAACAAGGACTAACCCAGAAGGAGGACAAAAATCTGGATACATCTGACTCTACATGAACACTCAAACAGCAGAGGAATTTGCATACCTCCTGACCGAAGGAGAGTGTGTATCACTAGTCCCCCAGAAAAAAGTAAAGTACAGATATCATTTTTCTCTGCATTTAAAAAGTCCAGGAAAAAATATTGGAAATTAAATGCCATTTTTTGATCATCATCTGGAATAAACTGCAATCACAACTTTAACAACCTGTGGCGAAATTGAGCACACAACTTTTATCCTGGTCTAAAGTTGAGATATTTTGAGGCTCTTTGTTTTTTCTCGGTGCACCTGAATAAAGCCATTTCCAAGCGTTAGGAGTTAGAGCTCATAAGGGGACCACAAATTGTCCGTATATTGCAGCCAAACAGAGATTTATGGAGAAAGTGAATAGGGATGGTGTGGGCGGGAATGCAGAGGTGCACATTATGGCGCACTATTTTTTCATTTGGATTTTTTTTTAGACTTGGAAGAGCTGTGGGTTTTCAGAGTGGAGTGAAACTGGAGTGGCGCTGGGACAGGCAGATTAGAGAATGAAATATAGAAGGAAAAGGGAGAGCGATCCAAGTTGAAGTTTTCCAACTTACATATACCTCTGTAGTATTTCCAGAAAAGTGGATGTTTGTAAATGATTCATATGAAAAAGTGTTTAGGTTTTTTTACTTAACGATTGATGTAGTGCAGTGTAGCGTATAATACTGTGGTCATACGAACACTTGTACACTTTTTAATGTAGCTTATATAGGTAGACAAATGAGAAGTGACCACAATGTGACTGTCACAATCTGGCTGTTGTCAGGCTAGTCAACCCAGCACTGACAGGCAGAGTATCCAGTCAGGGAATTGAGAGCTGGGTGCAGTAGTTCTTGAATGATACACGGGAATTAGAACACTGAGCAGCAATGCAGAAACAAGTAACCAAGATAGGCAAAAAGTAAAATGCAGTTATTCAGAGCAGACATGAGAGAGGTTATGTTTACTGAATGCTATGTTTTCAGAATTCAAACAAAATAAAATAATATTGTAAATGTTGTAGACCAACATAAAAATGTATGTTGGGTAAATTCTTTATAATAAAAAAGTATCTCAAAATGCTGGAAAAGCTGATTATAAATAAGAAAATGGAACAAATTTGTAAATTGTAATCTTTCAAACAAGGGTATAAAGAGATTTCTGCAGTTTAGCTGATACTTGAACCTCAACTTGATTATAGCTGATATTTAAACCTCATCTATTACATTTAAACACATGTTTTATTAACACAATTTCTGTTGGATTGCCAAAATATAATCTGATTATTGTTACACTGGGAAAACAATATTCAGACTTTACATTTTTGTCAATATTACCCACCCTTACATGAAACAGCATAACACATATGGTAGATATATTTCTACACTGTCTTTAGTTCTAGTCTCAAAAGTACATAATTGTGAAACATCACTTTTGTTACAGTCTCACAATATACTGGGACCCAAACTATAGCTCTGTATCATATTCCCAGACTGGTGCCATTATACAGACTAGTTATACAAATACATCATGGAGACTAATGTAAACGCAACATACATAATGTCTGTTTAAGTGACTTTGAGCGGGCCCATCTGTGTTTTATAAATTAGCGGGGACATGAAATCCTTGCGCAGCTCTGAATTTTCCAGCCTCACACACTGATCCTGGAGCTGTTTCTCTGAGTTTAAACAGAGCAGAACGTTTATAGCACGCCGCCTCGCTCCAGTCGACTGTAGCTGTAGGGATGGAGTCTCCCTGGGATGGGAGACTATTTTGAAGAAGTTCTGGTAAGCCTGCAAAATCTACTGCCTAAGCTATACAAGGGATGGCTGATATATCTGTTACAATATTGGTCAATACAAGTTTTGCTTTGTTGTTTTTTTTCTTTGCAGATATTGGTATTGGTCGATATTTGGCACCAATATTTTTTTGGCACTGCCCCATTGTCTGTGTGCTCATGTGCCATTCCCAGATAGTCCTTAGTGCATGAGATTTGTCTTTTTGAAAAGACTAATAAAAAAGACAAAAATGGAAATAGAATAGAAATTAGGCTAAAAATATATCTGCATCTACAATTACATTTTGCTATTATTTTTACAAATGTTAAAAGTTACTTTGTGATCTTTACTTCAAATTAAGATAGCAAAACAAAGCAAATATCTGTGTATTTTGTGACAGTGACTGCAGAAATTGACCTCTGAACTCTGTAGGCATTTCATTTCAACTTACTATAAAGAAACAACTTTCAGTATTTTTCCATTAGTCACAAACCCATGTCAATGAAATTCAATATGCCTCACATCACCATATGGTATTCTTTCCAGCTTTTTTCTTTCAATGGACATATCAAATTCAACCACATTGTAGCACATGGTTGAAACCAGGCTTATGCGGCTCTACTGTACTATTCTCTACAGTTATGGAGGTCTCCTAATGCCCCGGGCCTGCAGTGTGTTAGCAGCCAGCACCCCAGCCACACACACGCACCAACAGTCACTTAATAACACGCACTTCTGTTTGCGCACAGCTGCCTGGTCTCCACCTCCTCCTCCAGAGTTCATCTGAGGTAAAGATATGTTATATTATGCAACAGGGTATAGATTTTCAGGCTTGGATGTGGGCCAATTTCCTGCTCCGGAGAATGCACTCTGGTGGTGACTGTTCCCTGGGGTGACAGCCATTTTTCTGACCGACCTGGTAACCGATTTGGACACAATGAAAATCAAACAATGACGTAAGTTAATTAGTTTCAAATATTCAACAGGCTAATGCTTGTTTGTACAGTTGTTTCTGTAAAAGTTGAGCTCTTCCTTGTAAAATGCATACCTTTTCTATCTGTTTCTCAAATTAGGTCACAATTGTTTTCATTACTGTCTTGTGGGTTCCTATGCCTCCAAGCGTCAACGCTCCTTCACCCTCCCCCAAGACAGGAAAGGATTTTTCTCTCTGACATTAACCCAATAAATGCCTATTAGCTGGCATAAGTTCTGAACTAACTTCAGATTTTTTTACATTGTTGGTGAAAGTTTAGCCTTAATTTTTTGGAAGAGAGAAAATACCCAAGGGGCTCCACAAGGGACCACCATAGGTCCACTTTATTTTCAACCATAAGTCGACTTTATTTTCATACCCAACATATATATCCCTACGCTGAAACAACATAGGGAACTATGGTAAAATATATAGAGATTGACAAATTGGGAAGGATTACACATATTTTTCCCACAAGCATATAAACTTGTTGGTCTCCTGATGTAATGCTGCATGTTGAAAGCTGAGCTCCAATCAGCCAATCAGGGGCTTCTTTCATCCCGCCTTTTTCCAATGAAGCGGTGAAAGGATGATGACCGTGACATCATGGCTTGATGTAATCCAAGTCTCATTGTTGCAATGCAATGTATATGAGTTCACAGTGAAGAAACCCAAGAGGGTTTGTTTACTATGGTGTCAGGTTAGGATAGAACTGAGTGCCCTGTTACAATGGGAATAAGACAATTAAAGGTTACAATTAGGGCAAAGAGATTAGAGGAAACAAGATAGTTTACCATGCTGAATACATCAATAAGGACTTAGTATACTTGCACAGTAAGTTTACCACAATGAAGTGGTCAAGAAAATCTGTTAAATTTCTAACAGTTGGAAGTGGTGGCTGACATAACAAAGGCTACATGGTAAATAACCATATGTGCATGTATTTGTACGATGAAATCATAGTCAGTCATTTTAAACAAAGTGCTTACCATTCTGCCACGATTAAAAAACAAAATAATATTGTGTACAATTTTCCACTACCCTCCAAGCGCAAATGCAGTGCCAATAAACATTTCTCATTGAAAATAAACAGTGTCCAATAGACTAAATAAGAATTTGTGAACCCATAGCACAATCCATTCATTGTGCAAGCAAAAGTGTTACTACAAAGTTAGCCAACTTTCACACAAGTTTGTTTATACATTTAAGATTAATGCATTGCTTTAAATTTAGACCTGTGTAGTATAACATCATAAAATTGTAAGAGAAACTTTGTATATTTTTGGAACCATTGGTCCAAGTTTAGTAAGTGTGAAATGATCGACAGGATATCAATGAAGCGTTTCTTGTGTTTCTTGAATTCCTTAATTCAGACGCCATAATGTTCTTTAATGCACACCTGCTTTAGGTGATTAAATACGTGCAGGTGCACCATAAAACATATTTGATTTAAAAGCTCCCTTACTCACATGATGATGCTGTTTTTTTCTTCTTTATATAAAATGAAAAATGCTTAAGCCTGGGGAAGTCTGCAGTCCGAAGCAGAGTTCAGATTTCATCATGGCTAATCTAGGAGGCTTTGGAGTGAGGGCCTATTGTATATATTTAGCTGGTGCGTGGGGATGTGGGTCAGACAGGCCTCATAACACTGGCCAGATTGTCCGCACTGGAGTGACCTTGAGTGCTCAGTCACTGATCTGCAACAACAGCCCACTATCTGAAGCTGGTGACCTGTGGTAAACCCATAGCATAGCATTGGACAGGCTTAGAAAGACTGAATGGGTTAGTAGTAACTAGGTTTGAATTTTCATTTCTTTGAAAGTGGCACTTAACATTGACCCAGTGGTTGTAACCATCCAGTTGTTGAGTTACTGATCTACAGAATGCTCTCTTTGAATCTCTTTGAATACTTGCTGACAAAAGCAAAACTTAAACTGAAAACAAAACTGAATGGATATGAATCCAATCTAACTGAATGGATATGAATCCAATCTATTTACAAAAAGTGCAAAAATGCAACAATTTTCTTTATGTACAGTCCATACAACATTTTTGAATATGCCACTTTTAATAGTTTTCAGGCTTTCCATGGAGTTCATTGGTTTTGCCATAAAAACACATTGGTGGAATATTACTGGCACTTTCCCCGACACCAGATCTGAGCCCGGGAGCAAAAGGAGGAAGAAGACAAAGGGAAGAGACACCAAACTATGCTCATATATTGTGTCATTGTGTCTAAACCACCACGCCCTCCGTTCGAACCCTGCGCCGCTCATTCTTCCCTCACTACAAACACGTGTGTGCAGCCTCCGACACCTTATCCTCAATTGCCTCGGCAGATTGCTTGTCACAACGCCGTAAATAACCAAATATAAAATGGCATTGTTATTTATGATTAGAAAAAAAGAGTGCACATATTTCCTGGTTTGGTGTTCTGGTTCATTTGGTGAAGGCACACACTAGCCACAAAAGCCAGTCAATGAAATGTAGCATTTTGAAACTATGGGAAATGTTCGGGTTAGGGCTGGGCGAATTGGCAAACAAGATTTTTTTTTTTCTCTCATGTATTTATACTCGTATGTATTTTTAATTTGATATTTTTTTTCTTTTCAAAAACAGTTTAAAAAATGACTTTAAGTATTGATTTCATACTTTAAATCAGTGCCATTTAACAGAAAAATAGACCAATTTATTTCTCCAAAGTCTGAACTCTGCTCCAAACCACATGTTTTTACTGACAGAGGCTTGACTGTAGACCTCGATCAAAAAGACCCAAGCATATCATTGACAATTAGACATGACTGAATCTCAGTTTCAATTCAAAATTCGATTAATTGTCCAGCCCTAGTTCAGATGTATCTTCAAAATACCCAAATAAAAAGACCAGTTTTATTTCCATAAGAAATTCAATTGAAATTTGAGTAATGCCGTGCCTCATTTTTGTATAATATGTTCACGCTACACCCATGCTGTCTTCCCGTCCTGTGTCCTTGATTTTCCTGAATATTCTGCCCCAATTATGTAATTTAGCACTATGTATGTGGAGTACGTGTTGGGTCACCATGGCAACCGCACAAAACACATCGCCGACCGCAGAGGGCCTTGCCGAAGCTGCGGGGCACTGCCGGGTTTGTGCCAACATCTAATCCGTGCCAGGGGTGACGAATGGCTAAAAAGTGAACCAACTGGGTGGAGGGAAAATGACATATGCATGCAAGAAAATATATATGAAAATGCAAGTCTTTTAGACCATTCTTCTTGGATGAAGACTCCCATGGCACCTAGCAAGAGCAATCCATTCTCCACACATACTAGGACAGCTGTGGTTCTACTCGTGGTTCTGCAGCACTTCATTCAAATCTATATTGCTATCCACTAGAATGGCCTCTTTGTGTACATAGTGAAAAAATGTATATGCTAGAAATTTGGTGTTGACGATTTACCAAAATGCTCTTTGAGGTATAGTTCATGTGCTTATCAATTAGATCACCACTAGACTGTATACAAATGAGAATATGATATGTGATCCATTGTTGATCTAAAATGGTGGCTGAGTGCAACACCACCCGAAATGGTAGTACAACCAAAACACTGTTGCGGATATTTGTAATATACTACTTATACAGCCCCTTACCCCAGGCCTAACAACAACATCAGTTTATACAACTGGTGAAGTGATTATTTCTATTGGTACCAAACTCTCCAGCCACACTTCCAAGCTCTGAAAAATCAATAAGGTTACATGAGAAAGTGGGGTGGCAAAAAACTGGAAAATATTGCAGTATGCTGTTAAGTACTGTGATATCAATATTATTGCGATATCTTTGAAATTATTGAGTTAAAAATATATCAGTTATAATAAAACAAAAAAGTACATGGCTTAATTTAATTTTAAAAATCTGAAACAACGGAGACCCTACAATTATAAACCTAACCGTCTATTTACATATATATTGTCTGTGTTTGTGTCACCTAACAGCATTTCTACAGCATCCTAATAACCTTTACACTTTTGTTAAAACAACTTAATAGCTAAAAAGCAATGCTTGGACATCCTTATGACAGTCAGTGTATTGGATTGTAATGAATATGCAATGTACAAATAAGTCAAAAGAACACAATGTCCCAGGCATATCTTATGACCGCTCAGTACCCCACGTTAGTCCAACGTGCTATAGAAGCCGTAAGAATCTATCTTAGCCTTCAATCAAGACCGAATGATTTCATTCTGCTGAACTTAAACGACTTTTATAAGCAGCCAAAATTTGAGTTCTCCATTGCCTGCCATAACCGCATGGAGTTAGCTAGACCTGGCAAGGCTGGAGTATATACACAAATCAAGGCACCTCACTTGAAAGCACTGAACCAAAACGTATGGTGATATCATAATTCAATATACTGCACCTATCAGAGGCCAAGAGTGTTCAGTGACTCGGTCGGCTAAATCTAAACAGAACATGATTAAAGGATACTTATTTCATTTTAGCCACCAGAGGGCTCACAGTTAAACATGCAAATGGTGAATAATGGGTGCTCTGACAGACATTAATTTGGCCACACAAATGCATTATTTTTGTTTGAGTATATCCCCAGTTGAACTTTGTTTGGCTGAAATGAATTGAAATTTGTTTTGCCACACTCTACCCCGAGGTCATAGTTTTCCATGTTGATTTTGTGGATTCAACTGAGTTCAAAATGTAACAGTGTTAAAGGTAGTGTAAAGCAACTGTGCACCCGTGCACAATTTGGTATTTAGCATAGGAATGTTTAGAAAAATCTTCAAGAATTGTGGTTACGTTGAAAGAGGGCTTTATTTGTGGACAATACAATGTAGTTCAGGGTGGAGTTTGCATGGTCTCCCTGTGTCTAAGGAATTTCAAATGATGCTCCTGTCTTCCCCTAAAACGTGTGGGTCAGGTGGGCCCATTCTCTGTGATAGTAGTTGTAACTCGTGAATAGTGGGTTAGCAAATGATTGTCTACTTTGATACGTGTACAAGAAAAAAAAAAAAATCCGATTTTGGGGCCATATGCTGTCCGTCTGTTTAATTTATTATTTCACATAAAGTTTGTTCAATACAAAATCTGTGGTAGCGCTACCGTGTTGGCCACGTTGCAGGCAGAGTGTGAATATAACTCACTGATTTTTTTGTTGAATCCAAGATGATTTCAGAAGATACTGTTTGTACGTGCTACAACTACTATGACTTCTAATGAACTATGACTACTTCCTACAGTAGTAGCAGTGATGCTATGTTGTTGTTGGTGCTACTTTTACTACTCCTGTTGTCTCAAATAGTTAACCACCTGTTCCACTTCACAGCGGCCTTTATGCTTTCACTGTTACTGGATGACTTTAAAGGTACTTGATGACTTTTAACTGATGATGGTAATTTTTGTAGGATTAGTAAAATGTGTGCATTCAGACTTGGATTAACAAATATACTGAAGCAACATGGAATTGTACCGTTGCGTGCCTTTAATGCATTTCCATCCAAGCAGAGTGGTCCGACAAAGTTTCGTTCCTCTAGTAGAAGAGAATGTGAACAGCTGTCATCTGCAGCCGAAGACTTTCTCACACACTGTAAACGCGCCTTTACAGCACCACATATTGATTACATTTATTAAAACACTGCAGCACAAAAACACATTAGCTCATGCTTTTCTTCCTAATGTGGACAAAGTATTGTTTTCACTCAAAACACACTCTGTGATAAGGCCCTGGGCTGGTGCAAGAATAATACAATACATCCTCTTGGAGCAACATATAGGGCTGATAAAGAGAGCTGCCCTGTGCGTGGAGAGGGGAGACAATAAGTCAGGGGCGAGCTCAAAGAGAAGGAGACAGTGAGAGGAGAAGCCCTGAAGGACGAGAGGACATCAGTCACAAGCAGCGCTGTCCAAACCTCATCACACAAGGCCAGACTGGAGCATGTGAAAATGTCCAACCATCTCCTGCCACTTTGAACCAGAACAGGCACACACTCAGAACAATTACAACATATAAGTATAAATTCTATATGAACCTGAAAACTAAATTCAACCAGAAAGACTTCCTTCCTCTTTTCCTCCTGTAAGCCAATCATTTCCTTTGTCTTTCCAGCACAAGCCATTCATGAATATCATCCCTTCAGCCAACTCACAAGTCTGTAAGGGCTTCCTGATTGAAATGTATGACAATTAGCAAAAGAGAAAAATGTCAAAAGTTGAATATAAAAGAATATAAAACATGATATTGCACTAACGATGGCTCACGACCTGTGTTTGGCCTCTACAAAAACACAAATAAATCACCTGCATGCGCACCACACCACTGGACTTGTTCACTCCTTTGCTGCCACAGCTGACCTACATAGCGCCTCACAAGAGCAGATTATCCCTTTTGACTTTGGACAATGAATGTGCATTGGACAGACGTTTGTATATGTCTGTCTCATAAGATCTCTAGATTTGGTTCATTAATGGCAAAACTTTGCAATATACTGATAAACTAAAAGCCCAAAATATATTTATAAACACCAGGTACACTGGAGACCAAAGTGCCTGACTTGAGACTGTGATGACCCATGCAGCTCTTTTACACAGCCACATACCAAAAATACAACAAAGCTTTTTCAATCACAACATAAAAAGACATTTTGGTCATGGGTCCTGAACTTTGAAGCATACCTAAAATAAAATTTGAGGTGTAGGTTTTCAAGACTTTACATGATTTGGCTAATTGGTTAATTGTTGACACATCCACACAAACACACACATAAATAAATACATAAATAGATTTTAAAAAGATTCTATTTCGTATAACCTACAATTAAAAGTTGCGAGAAGGAGCAAGGCCAAGCGCTACTCTTTGTATTTTCTCTATTAAGCAAAGACAACAAACAAAGGTCATGCACATTTTCACAAGTGCGTTCAAAAACTACAAATGATGTCAGGTGTGAGTAAAATGTTGACTATATATTTATGACGCACACGTCAGACGCTGAGCGCTCCTGCGCACAGGCCTCTACAATTATGGAGCTGGGGGTCAGCGCGGCCCGCAGCAGCCCCACAACACATCATGGAAAAATCATAACAGACACAAATACAGACCTATGGTGAAGAAATAGGGACAGGACTTACCACTAAGGCATTGTTTAGAAGGTGGGAAGGATAATACTTTAGTGTCGAGAGTGTGGTAAAGGCGAGGAGATGCGAGGGGTCAGCAGTCCAGGCGGGCACAGGGGGCAGAGGGAAGCAACACGTTAAAACCTCGCAGCAGCAGACACACTCAACACACGATATGACAACATTACGAGCAAAACATGTCGAGAACGTGTGAACATATTACGTTATGGGTCATTAAATAGACCTAGGTCAATATAGGCCCTATATTGCGTCAACGTTAATGCAAAGCAAAGAAGAATATTGTCGGTGAATTGCGGTCGGTTTTAGGCTAAACTTTGGCTACTTAATCAGTGCCGTGATAAAATACATTTTAATAGGTAATGTACAGCAGCGTTTTTAGAATGATAGTTCTGAATACACGATTTTTTTTCTCTTTACGCACAAAGCCGAATAAGTCCCGCTTCCCTCCGCCACTCCATCATTCATACCATCCATTGTTTACTATTGTTGCCATAATCAAGTCCAAGCTCCATTTATGAATTATTAAAGGCGATCCAGTAAACACAATGTGTCCAGTCCGTCTGCGCTCGCCTCGGAGCTGCGAGGCGATCCTCTCCCTCGCGTGCGCACTTGTGTGTGGGACCGGCCCGAATGTGAGAGAGAAGCAGAGGTGAGACACACACGGGGAGGTTTAAGGGCTACTCTGTAAATGTTTGAACGTTTCGGCTGCGTTTTAGAGTGTGTCGTGAACTATCACAATTGTACTGACTTTTGGAGGTTTCTCTTACATTTTTGTTCTATTCGTTAACCAAAATGTATACCTTAACAATGGCCTGTAATTCTTATAAGATGTTGTACACTTTGATAAATTCTTCAGAATTTTAATCTTTTAACATTTTACTTTTTTAAAACTTTTTTTAGAGAGTTCACAAAAAAGAAAAAAAAACTAAACTAAAAACTTTTCATAATTAAACCTTCATAAAATGTAGGTTATATCAAATAAAATTGCCTCAAAGATATTTATCTAGTCGCTAATTGTGTCACTGTTTGGCTATAAGACTACACACTTACTTCCTATGATATTTGGAGAGCACACTATTTGAATTATATTAAATAGGCTGTTAAAATATGTATTAACATTGACAACATGTGATTTTGTATTAAAAGCATCTTTTAAGCCTAGACACGACCAACGTCATGCCCTCACATTGACAGTTGTTTAAAAAATACTTTCTGTTGGTTGAAGTGTGACCTGAAGGTTGCAAGTGCTGAAAGCAGCAACTTGTCTAAGAACAATTTAGAAGAATAGCCAACCATTAAAAAAATTATACCTGCAATGAATTGTGAAATTAGTCAATAAACTCATTTCACTGCATGTTATTTCTATTTTTTTTAAAACACACAAAAGATAAAGTAAGTGTGTTTTATGTAGTGCCTGATTCTTGTGTGAACTCGAGCAGCCAAAGCGGGGCTACAACAGTACACAGACTGGAGAGTGCAGGAGGAGAGGCAGAGGCAAAGCTTTTGGTACAGAGAGCACATATTCACTCTCCTCTGAAGCGTTCAGCCAGTTCTTTCATTGAACTAAAATTAACAATATACAGCATAATAATAGTGCCAGAAGAATAAAATAATATAAAGCTCTAACAGATACTCACACAATGTACCATAATCAACATTTAATTTTAGAAGGACAACATTTAATAATAATTACATTACATTTGTTCTTCTAGCTATTTTAGAAAGTCTTTCAGTCATCCAAATACCTATATTATTTCAAATTTACATATAATTCTTCTGAGTGAGGCCATGTTTATGATCCAAGTTGAAGCATATTGCCAGGAGACCTTAAATCTTTATACAAACCCATTTTATATTAGAGTAGAAATAGAATAATTTAGTTAAATAAGTCATAGGAGAGTCAGTCCATGCATATGTGGCACTGGGGCTGCAAGCTGCAATCAAATCTGTCCTGCAAGCTGCGTTAGTGAAAACATCTACCAACATCCAAAACTGAGGTTCAAAACAAGTGTGTCATTCTGTTACATATACTACAATGTAATCCATATTAATTTAATTTAAATAATGTTAGACAACTATACCAAAGTAAGTCAAGCAAGCAGTTTCATATAGCATTGATTTAACAAAAAGGTTGACTAGATGTATACAGACATCAGGCTTTACAAGTTATAAAGCATATTTGCATCAAGTTACAAATTCATATTGGTGTCATCGTTAGTAGCATAAAAAGAAGAGTAAAGTATGCTGCAAGGTTAAACTGGGTCATGATTCATGTCAGAGCAATGTTGAATCGCCTCCCAGCAAAACATAAAACCGTTCATTTGAATTGTAATGAAAATGCTCTAAAACCTATTTAAATGTCAAACTTTGATCACTACAGGGTCTCCAAACATTAGGACAAAATGTACAATTATCCGTGTCCGAATAAATCAATGCAACTCAGTCATATATTGTGCAGAAACTGATTAAAAGTGTGTAGTTGCAAAAAAAAGTGGATTGGCCACAAGCGACAAAATGCGCAAAATAAATACTATCTTTAAGTTAGGTCGATATTTAGAGTCACTTCTAAGGAAAGAAATAGTACAAAGATATTATAATTGCGTTAGCGTATGGACTTAAATTATGCAAAAAAAAACATTTCCTTAAATTCTTATTACTGGTTGCAAAAGTGCATACTACTGCGTAACGTAAAATTTCTCAACAAAAAATGTCAAACAAATTGGAACAGAATAAATGAAAAGATACTTAATAGTTTAAGCTACTCTTGCAGCAATGAACTATCTTCTGGGTCATTATTTTACACGCGTCATTCTTCACGCACGCTCCCCTCCCTCACGCACACGCACACACATACTTGCGCGCACATTATGCACAAGCCCAGTCTTTTTTATCGTATGTCTGGTGGTCACTGAACGCTACTCCTAAAAACGCGCTGCAGCTGCCCGCGTCTACCACACTTCCCCTCAAAAGTCTTCCATTCCTCCAATCTGTCTATCCCTATCTGCTCTCTCCTCCCTCTTGACTCCTTTCCTTTTTTATATCAAATGCATTTCGGGGCTATAGAAGCGCCATTTTCTCTCTCAAATAGGCATGTGCGAGTAGAAACTTTTCCCTTGCTTCAAAACGGAACGAAAGTTTGGGAGAACAACTATTACGCACGACTATTTCTACATAATGCACATATAGGCTTAAACGTGAACAAGCAGAAGTGTTCAACCCGGCGTTTAACACTCCACAACACAACAAAAGGGTTAGCAAATAGTTGAAGAAGTATTTACCTGTGTCAAGCAATACGGTGAGTACATGACGGAGATTTTGAGACCGGACCAGCAGAGGAGAGCTTATTTAAGTTGGATGGAAGCTTGCTATGGTGCTGCAATCCATTCGCTCGCCGTCCTGTTTGACTCACTCCATGCTGCAGCTTACAGTAACCCCGCCTAGTAAAGCTCCACAAACTTTCAGGGAAAAAACTTGCTCTCCCTCCCCTCTGCTCAGCCGTGGCGTGCACTACATTTTGAGCGCGCTTTTTTCGGGTCTGATTTCTCGTGTTTTCTATAATACAACATACTTATGGTGTAGTGCGGATCCAGGTGCTAATTATGCACTTTGAAGTGTTGGTTGCTCATTGAACGCAGCGTGTAAGGCATTTTCAAGGGCTGCGTTTAATGACCCGGCCGTACTGTAGGGGAAGTGGAGACGGTGGTTAGAGGGGGGTTTGCGGGCTGCGGCTGGATACGGACGGTCACGGTAGGCTTCACAGAGTGGTGGTAAAAGACGATAGGCAACATTCTAGTGCAAAACATTAATCAAATAATAATAATTAAAAAAAAAAAAAAAAACTACAGCCAACAGCCAGTTTAGAAAATTCAAGTTTGTGTTCCATTATGAATCAATACAACCCACAACCCCACATAATGTAGGCTACAAAGAGGCAAAGCAAAAATACAAGACTAGCAAAACTATTACCAAAGGAATATGGTTTTGGGGGAGATGTCTGTATAATCCTTCAATTTGGGGATGAATACTAAACCTTACAAATAAGTGTAAATTACTTTAGTCTATTGATTGCAATTACATTGTGATTGGTAAAATAATCTCACATTTAGGTTAGAGAAACTCACAAGATCATGTACAATGTTTGATTTGAAATAGTCTTACAGCATGTATTACACATGAATATATTAATTTCTTGTGAATGATTGTGCACATTTTTAGGTCAAGGTCATTTGTTCTGGTATAACACAATGACCATTACTGCCTAATGTGCTGTGTAGGCACGATAAGTAAAAAGTGTAGCAGATAGTAAGTAATTTAGTTTAGCTTATTTGCTTATTTATCAGAGACAATGCATATGAAAAACACTGACCTACACAAAGAGGTAATATGTTTGTGCAAGGTTATAGCAAAATTGCTACTTTCCTCCTTCAGTCCCTGGACAGATTGGTGTCAAAATTGGTGCACATGCCAATAAAATACAATGTATATAAATGCAATCATTCATCCAGTCAATCAATAAGAACACAAGTATGTTATAAACACACAAGACTGTACATACACTAAAAACACAAAGGACTGCGCATGCACTAAAACATCTGCAAATCACTTTATAGTAGTAGTAATAGTTTTGTGAATGGCTTCATTAGCATACATACACGCAAGACAATAGTATAACAGCTTGGTCAGTACATCTGTGCTCAATTACATCTCTGTCAGATATTATATGTGTTACAAAGTTAAAAGCGTTATTACATTTGTGAATTATTTGAATGTTTTGGTGTAACCACTTTGTCATACTATTCTCTTTTTCATTTATCCCCATTGCTGTCTGCTCCAAACCGGGACGGCACCAACTTCTATTTTAGCCATTATTCTAACCATTCCCAAGTACCTCATATAACCTCCCTGTCCCACACTCTCCCACTATTACAAATATACGACACTTTAATCTATTCTGAAGCACTTGAAGGCACCACAATGAGCTCAACTCGCAGCTGCAAGTTCCAAATACATTTTCGTAGCTTATGTTTTGACAAACCACACTCGCTCCTCATATCCACGTCTGGGATATGTGACCACACGGCCTATCTGTTTAAACATTTGAATTTTGACCTTTTGACCCCCATTCGTCCAAGAATGAAAGTTTGCAGAGGATTTAAATTAAGTTAAATGTATTTAGATCTATGTCTGTTTGTTTACAGAACCATTCTTGACCCGGACTGCGAGCCGCAACCGTATTAGCAAAACCAAGTGAAGTGGGTCCAAGCCAAACAAGTTGCTGAAGCTAGAAGATGAGGGGAAAAAAGACTTGTAATCATAGTCTTAAGTAAGTATCCAAATCTCTGCACATAAACAGTAGGAAGTGATGCACATTTCACATAAAGGTTATAAAATGAAAAGGTTGTTGGCTGAGTTCCAGTGGAGGGGAGTTTTGGGCGGGAGTGAAGTCATTGCAAAAAGAAGCAGACATTTTTGGGTTTGACACAGAAGTCCTGCAGATTTACGAGATCCTACCACTAGAGCGCTGCTACTACCACAAGCCCAGGCTGCAGAAACAAAGAGACATGGTGCTCGGTGTGGCCAATTAGACTGCACCCGACCCGAGATGGAAGCCCAGGCAGAGGCGGGAGAGAGGAGCGAAAGAGTGCGGTCAGGGGAGGCACACAGCCCAAGGAAATGTAGCTTCTAACTTCAGCTCTTCCTCAGGCTATTCACAGTACAGAAAAGTTATAGATTGTTGCTTTAATATGAATAAGTGGTATAGATTTGCAGCAACTAGGTCCGTTCAGGCAGTTCATCTGTGAATTGTGAGAGTTTGTGAGATACTGGCATTGAATATGTTATGCGGTCAATAATTCAGAATTGCTATTAAGTTATGAATTTTGTCAGGTATTTATTAACATTATTTTAAACTTTAAACACATCCTAAATCAGCCAGATCCGCTATCAGCAAATCAGCTACGAAGTCTTATATACATATACACACACACACATAC
>KN479420.1:94234-139966 GCA_000787095.1 Periophthalmodon schlosseri | reverse complement strand
TAAAAAAATAAAAATAAAAAACGGAACCAATACATATTTTTTTGAAAATTCAACACGAATTTTTTCTGTACACGGGCGTTTTAATTCGTGCGCAAAATTAAAACTTGCAATCATACGATGCATTACCGATGCAAATTACGCGTTGCTCACTGCTATTCCCGTGCAGTACATCACTCTCTGTCACAACAGCAAGAAACATGAGGCAAGCCCCTGGATCACACAAGCCCCAGATGCCTCAGCTTTGCACCACCCTATCTCAAGATTCAATCCTTTCTCATGAATTTAGGATATGAGCCTCCTTACCCCTCCTTCTGCGCTCCTGGTCCGGGAAAAGGCCACCACCAAAGCAATATCTACATCCCATAGAAGATTTTTAAAAGAAATAAAAGCTTCGTACCTGCGCAAAAACAGCCGGTGCTTGACTGGTTGTTGGCAAGCCACACAGGAACCCATTGTAGAAGCTCGCCTTGTGCCTTCTGCAAAGGGCTCCAGACATCACGGCATTTATTTGAGCTCAAACTCTGTCACTGTTGACTTTAGCACAAAGCAAAGATTTCACTGCCCCGCTAGTTAAAAAAATGATTATTTTACCGAGATATCGATCAGTGTGCTATAAAAAAATCAGCTTAGCATTATATGTCTAAAATGAATAGAACCAAATTTAATGTCTGTGTAAATTTACAGAGAGCTACAGCGTCCTATTCAAAGTTTACACTTGTGCAATTTGGTTGGTGTGTGTACTTTTCCTATATGTGGGCATAGCCTCGACTCTATTGTTTATTCGCCTTGTTTATTCGCAGATCATGATGTTTAAATTGTGATCTGTAAAGAGGGCCTGGCTTATAAACGCACTTTTAAACCCTAGTTCCGTTCAGAAGGAGAAGGACCTGCGCCTGCAGGTGTCTGCCTTAGAATGGCCTTGGATTTGAGCTGCAGCCCGACACAGGAGAAGAGCGCTCGGGGTCCTGTCCTACAACAACTACAACTGCTAACCTATATCTTATCTAACGAGAGGGGAGGGTCCGACTACTTTCAAATAGACGCGAGACAATGGGGGCCCAGATTGTGAGGAGAGAATTTAAAGCAAGTCTCTGTTCCCAAATCAACCCCCTTTTCCAGCGGCCATTCTCCTGCGCCGCGGGATGCTGGTTTATGTGACAAAGACACTTAATCTTGTTCCCTCATCTAAACTGTGAGGTGTGTGTAATGGGGATGAGTGGCAGCCTGTCACACAGAAGTCTGAGTGACAGTAAGAATCATAACACAACTGACTGTGGGAATTTTAATGAATAAATGTCCTTTTACGCATCACCTTTACGCGCACTGCCAGAAAGATCAACAATATCTAGTTTTGATCAAAAATATGTTTTATAAAAACAGCTATGATATTTTAAACAAGCTTTGCGTTTTCTGTCTTACACTGTTTTTTGCACGTTAATCATGTATTCCCTTTGAGTTCTTCTAGTTTGTGTTTGGGATTATTAAGCATATGTTTGTTTTGTTTACTTTTTCCTGCATAACAAATGGAGATCTTTGTGCTCATGTTGACCAGCAAATCTAATAATCCCTTCTATTCGAAACAAAAGCATCGTTTCTGTAAGTGATGTAACTGTATAAAATAAATTGTTCGGATCAAGCATTTAGGCTGCTGATTCCATTAGATTCGGTTTGACGTATACAATTGTTTTAGCGCAGTCTGTAAAATGCATATTTTTATTATTATTATTAATAATAATAATAATAATAATAATAATAATAATAATAATAATAATCAGAGACAATGATTGTGTTCGAGAAACAAAAGCATAACACTTTAATATAGATTCTGTTCTTGTCACTACAAGAATACACATATACAAGCCATAAATAGAATTACACAAATGATTGAGGAATCCAGCGTAACGTTTGAACAAAACTCCGGTTGTATGAGTGCATGAATGCAAATGTACAGCACGCTTGTCTTTGTATTTCGGTTTGTTTTATGTCTTTGGGTCCTTTTTGAACAGATCTGTTCACATCACTTGAATTATCATCAGCATTAAAAGAATCAGACTACAAAACAAATTGGACAACTAAACCGGTGGGAAAATATTTCAAATACATATTGTACACAAATTCTATAGATTTTTACAAATGTACAAATAGAACAGATCAGTCCGTATGTATTATGAGGAGTTCATAATGGGCCTAGAATACACGCCTTGGTAATATGTAGTGTCCGGAATAGAGGTGGAATCCAGGCCGGTCTTTCCCGCCATTGAGCCCATGGAGAGCGCGCCTGCCATTGGGGAGCCGTAGCCCGAGTAGTGCATGACCTGTTCGTAAGTTTTAAGGTCCATTTTGTGGTGATGCTGCTGCTCCGACATGAGGTTGTTGATAGAGAACGGATGGTTGAACGAGTAGTGATGCTCGGGTTTGAGGTGCCCATCATGCGCAAGCACTGAGTGGTGCTGTGACATGAGGTGCTGCTGACTCTGGGACACGGGGGATGCGGCGGCGGCGTGCTCTGGGCTCAGGGCCTGGCCGCTCTTCATGTCCGCCAGGGCCCTCTTGTGCTCCCCGGAAGACGAATTGGAGTGAGGGGACTCGTTGCCGTTACAGCTCTCAGAGCTGCTATGGGAGCCATCTCCTGATTTCCGAGAATCCTTCATGGAGAGCTTCTTCTCGCACTTGAAGCGCTTCTGTCTCCGCAGGTAGCAGCCGTTTTCAAACATGTTTCCTGAATCTGGGTGCAGAGTCCAGAAGGAGCCTTTTCCGGGCTTGTCCGGGGAGCGGGGCACTTTGAGGAAACAGTCATTAAAGGAGAGCGAGTGGCGGATGGAGTTCTGCCAGCGCTGCTGGTTCTGTCTGTAAAAGGGGAACAGGTCCATGATCCACTGGTAGATCTCAGCCAGGGTGAGCATCTTGCTCGGAGACTGCTGGATGGCCATGGTAATAAGGGAGATGTAGGAGTATGGCGGCTTGGCGTGCGTGTAGCTCCTGCGGTATGTTTTGGGGTCCCTGGAGCGATTGATGTTGCTCTGTCCGTAAAGAGGGCTCATGGCGTTCATGTTGGTATAGGAGCTGATTGCGTTCATAGATGCGGGCTGCGCGGTCATCGGGCTCATGCTCGGGCTCAGCGCCGCGCTCATAGCAGTCATACCCGCGCCCATACCGTTCATGGCCCCGGTGCCCGGTGACATGCCCGTCATGGAAGGACTCATGCCAGTATTGACGTAGGACATGTTCATGGAGTTGGCCGCCATGTTGGCAGTGCTGCTCATGCCCGACATGCTCATGTAGGTGTTCATAGAGTTCATGCCCAGGCCCGTGTTCATGTTGCCCACAGAGGTGTAACACTGCAATGAGAAATAGCCGTTAGGTCAGGAGCGCGCACACTGGGAGAAGGCTACACTACTTTTATTTTTGTCTTAAATAAAGTGTGAATAAAGCATTTTAATTTAAGTATATCAAATGTGTAATTGTTACACCCTTTGTCGTTTCAAATTAAATTTGTAATTCAAAAAGAAACCGACCAATAATGGAAACTTATGTTTTAGAGGGGCACAAATTATTTGTGGATCGCTGAAAAAAATATAGTCTTCGTGTCCGTGTTATTACGGCCAATCAGCCAAAAACGCGAGCAAAATCTCTATTAAATCAGACTGCTTCATGGTCTTCCAATGAGGAAGAATACATTAAAAAGTAGAGTAAAATGTTTAAAATAGTTTTAGCTTCATTTTACACTGTTCAAAGTTTCCATAGCTGTATTTCACGCAACTTTGGTGAGGAGAGCGCGCTGCGTCGCTTCGCGTTGAGATGGGGGAGGATTTGGAGGCGCCTCAAGTCAATATTTGATCACAAAGTTAATATTATCTCAGGGCTAATATTGAGTTGTATAAAATGGGATCGGCTTTAGACAGGGAAAGAAATATATATTTAAGGTACCCACCTCGGGCTCTCCGTAGTAGGTGCTCCAGTCGGTGTGTTCGTGTCCTTCCATTTTAACTGCTCCAAGCATCATGGAGGACTTCCACAAAGCGTCTCCCAGCAGAGGAAAAAGCCAAAAGTGCGGGTCTAATAGGTGCGCGCAGACTGGGGACCACTGGGTTTGTATCGGCGGTGTATCCCTTCAGTGGAGGACAGACGCATGTGATGGCCGTGCTCCGTCTGTCACTGAGTGCTGTTCAAATGACGCTCCGTGCTGCCTGTTAGCGCTGTGATATAGCAGTGTGCGCCAGACAAGCCTCCAATCCCTACTTCTACGCCTTGGGCCCTATTTGAATAATCTCCTCGCACCTAGGCGTGAGACTCCTCAAGCTCCTACACCACACCCCCACCCCTTGACGTCCCCAATTGTACACCTGCGGCCAATCAAAACAACAGTTTCATATGAAAAGCTTCATTAGAAAGTTCGTTTATTGTAGGATCTGTTTGTGTTTAAAGACCTTTAGGAAAATAAGGGTTGTTCGGTGATGCCCTGGAGCGTTTTTCTTATCAGAACCTACAAGAGTGTGTATTCCACTTTGACCACATTTTTATACAGAATTTCTTCATTTTGCATTTTATAGATTACATGTTGTTTGGTGAAACGTTTTTACGCATGGCAACGCGGAACAGGAAGCACAAAGGGTTAAAGTCTAAAAGTGTATGGATAATTTAAATATAAACTTCTTTATATCTTTATTTTCTTGATTATTTAAGCATATAACGTATAGCCTATGATATCTGAAATTATTAAAAATGTAATCAACAAAATCAAACCTAGACTAATCAAAGCCTAGGCAGAACTATTGTAAACAATGTCATCTGAATTAGGTGCTTGGGGCTTTTTGTTTTGTTTTGTTTCTTTCAATATTTGTTGATTACTACTTCATTTAGGAAAAAGTATAAATACTTAGAGTAATCATCTTGTCCATTTACTTATTTAACTTATCCTTGGGGGAAAATGTTGTTGTGTCATTTGTTTAAGTGGGCCACTTGACTAGTATTTGCAAAAATGTGTGATTTGTGCGTGCCATTGTAGAAAACTGTTTAATTAGAGTTCAATAAGTCAGCCAACGCAGCATTACGACGCCCTCTGTCGGTCACTTTTAATTAAGCTTTTTAATACTCCATATTGTTGCTTTATTATTGCACTTCAAGTCTAAAAGCAATAATCGTGTATTTTTCACTTTGATTGCTTGTGCGTAATTAGAACTTTTAACAAATTTATTTTAATTTTGTATAAGTCAATTATATATGTAATGAATAGCCAAATTAAAACAGACATTTTATATGGACAATTTAAGGTTTCACGCTCGCCCTTTTTAATGCATAGTGAATGATTGATTATTGCCTAAATCAGATCTATTCACACAGCATTTTTTTCATCCAAACAATAGCTCTATTTCATTTTTCTTTTAGCTTTCGTAATGGGTAGGCTATCCAGTTCAGATTCGCCTCCGAGGCCTCAGTTTCTCCCACCGTACTGTATGTTTGTATGGCACAAATATTAAGGTGAGGCTGTAGTCCGGTCGGCCACGTGTCGTTGGTTGTACATCTATTTGAGCGTATATTTACGCAAGAGCATAACTATCCGCATTGAGCCCCATTAGTAAAGGCGAGTAAACCTGTCTTGTTGACGAGGGACTAACAGACTCTGCTTAACTTGGAAATGAGATCATGAGAAAAAAACTGTGTGTATTTGAGGACTGAGTATTGGCACTGCACGGAGAGTAGGACATGGTCAAATCTCTGCTTTTTACGCATCGCCTCTGCGCGGTCAAGTCCATTTTACAGCCTTATGTTGATAGAGCATTACCATAATGATAATTCAATGAAAACAAATAGGATCGTGTTTGCACTCATACGCCACATATTTATTCTGTGGTGAGGATATGCCTTTAATAAATCAAGAGGAGAAATACGACGAGTGCAGTTAGCATCTCAAATATTATACTGGGATGTGAGTTGGTGCAGATCAGAAAGAGAACTCAGGAAGTACAATCGAGATTTATAATTAATGAAAATATTTTTGAATAGCTTATATTAAAATGATTGTTTTCAATGCTCTATTAAAACATGAGCAGGCCTACCTAAAGTTACATTTGGAATGGTCGATGACCTAGCAAGCATTATGTTTCTGAAAAAGATATGTGGCTAAATCTGTGTTTAATATTTAACCAGATAGCATTTTGTCACTTGGTTGAAGGTCACATTTTGGATTTAGTCAAAAACAAATGCACTCCAGGCATTTGTGCATACCCTACATTTATAAAATATGTTTACTTTTGAGGACACAATGTTTGTAATCATTGGCATTGTGGGCCATTTTGTAATGTGTGTTGAAAAAAAAATACACGTTTTTTTCTTTAAAATACAAAATATTGTATCTTTAATCTGACTGAGTTCTTCAGTTTTTCTTGAAAAACTCAAATATTACTTTCTCTTTTGCACCTAATTTGTCACCTTAAATTAATTGGGCTTCATAATAGTTAGTGTGACATTTAGTACATCCAGGTGTCATTCCTTTAGTACCTATTACAAGAACAATAACCAAAGTGTGGGAAGTTACATTAGTGAAAATAAAAAGGTGAAAGTTTGACACCTATATGTGTTAGGGCCCTAAAGCCTAAAGTGCTTCTAAACTTCAGTGTGGGTCTGCTGCAGGTCCTGTCAGAGGCTGCTGCTGTCCGGAGGGGCTTCGGCCAGCCTGTGGGGGTAGCGCTTTGGAGGTGGAACATTCCTTTAAACACCCAACAAGGGTTGTTGGCAAGAATGTGTTAACACTAAGATTTTAGATTGGATTCAATAAAACCTGGAAAAATAATAGGCGTTGTCCCAAATAGAAAGGCCAATGTCAAATAGTTACTCAATGCACTTTACATTCATTTACAAATATTGATGAAACAGCTAATTTAATGTTTTAAAATGGTTATATTTGTGTATTCATCAAAAAAACAGATTTAGCGCACTGCATTGTTTTAACCACCATGGCCAAAATCATTGCAATTACCTAATTCTTTAAGGTCTAAAGAATTTCAAAATCGGAGCATTCCTTAACACAAAAAGGCTGTTGTCTTAAAATTGCCAGCTGTGAATTGCTTCATTAAAGCAAGGAGCCATTTGAAGCGCTGAAGTTTACCAAAGAGTAAAAACCTTAATAAATAAGTTTTCATAAATGTCCACTCATCCAGTTGCGTAATGCGTTGGGAAATTCATATACACTATTACCAATACTTCTCTGTTATTAGTGGTTTCACTTTGTGCTTGATTTAAGCCTAATATCTGTCATAATCATTCAACTCTTAACAAACTTTAATAACTATGTATTATGTCATTAACCATATATTTTTGCCAACATTTTTTTTTTTTCAAATTCACTAAAGGTATGCTTCTGAACCTGTTTTTTTAGATTAGACTGAATAAAGAAGGTTATACCACCACACTTTCTGGTGAATACTTAGCAGAAGAGGGTAAAGGGGTTATAAGCATATAATTTATAAAAATCAGAGTAATAATTCCAAAGTGCCCTCTCACAGAGTGGCAGAAACAGTGTTTGCTGCCCACTTGTGTGGGGACGGTAAACATTCCAGAGCCGAGCTGCACTTTGGGCTCGCCATTATCTGCCACAGCTGTGACAACGCCTGTTGGCTGCAGGTTTGTGGCTGGCCACACTGTGTTTACCTGGAAATGAATCTGAAAAGCGACTGGACTGGGAAGGCACACAAGCGGCTAAATAAAAACTGAGAGTGGTTCCTGCAGTGGGAGGGAGTCCACAGTTATTGCACTGGCCCTGGTGGGTCACGCAGCAAACACAGCCCTAAACGCTCTAAGGATATCCTCAAATACGCTCCGTTTGATTGTGACTGGAATGTGGTTGGGAATGCCGTCCGATATGTCTCATGTTGACTGTATCCAAGGCCTCAGAGATCCAATACTTTCTCCTTGTCATGCTAAAGGGCTCATGTTGACCGCTGGCCTTTTTAACAAACAAGTTGACAGGTTATCTATTGGACCACAGGAGCAGAGACGAAATAGATCCCCAGAGATGCACCGGTCACATAACGCTGAGGTGACAAGTCCTCCCCTACTTATATTCATAATTGCTTTTTTGGAGTATGTTTTGTAAAGATACAGTTATGCATTTAACATTACTGATTGCATGACAGTAAAGCTATATACAAAACTAAGTAGCACTGGAAATGTGACAATGCAATGTGAAGTGGGGAGGTGGGGGGTCTTTCAATTAAACAGGTGCACTTATAATCTAATTATTTTCATTGTGAGGTTATATTTATTGTTGCCAATTCCCCCAAAAAAATAAATATGCCGTTTTCGTTGCCAATTACTATAAACATTTTATTTTTGAATCATCACAACTTATACCATTCCAATACTATAATTCTGGTAATTGATATTAAGTACACTGGGTTGGATGATATGGCAAAACATTAAATATAAAATACATCTATAGACAAGAGGTGGTCTATGGTGCAAAGATGAAAATGATGAGTTGGCATAAGATTATTTGTTGCATAAGGGTAAGTTATTGTACAGTTGTATAGAATATGGTATAAATGTATTCCTGTGTTGTTCACTGTAGCAGCAGAGCTATAGGACACTATTGGAGAATGATCTCTTTTTCAATCTTCACAAACATGAGAAAAAAACACGAATGACCTCCACACAAAGTGCCTTTACTGACAGAAGATAGGCCATAGACCTCTCTATTAAAAGCTGATTTTTGGATTTCAATTTATTTCAAATCCTATTCATTGCACAACCCTAATACACACCACTAACAATTTTGTGTATTCCAAAACCAGATTGTGTTGCTAACTTAGCTGTTTCACCGTGTATCTTCCACTTTAAGACAATTAAATTTAAATGCCTAAAATTTCAGGATTATTTCTTACCGTTTTGAAAACTTTTCTAAGCGAGGCCTGCTCCAGATGTGTATTCGAGCCAGGAGATGTCCTATCACCCAATCAGCACATTGTTATTCATTGGTGGACCAACTGCAGAGTCAATACACATTTAATCACACTTCCAAGGCAATTAAAACAGGAGGGGGGTAATTTGTGAGGGGGGGCTAGGGGTCTCATGGGACACAGCCCTGTATCTGAATATTCTACAGTCGGAGCCATCCCATAATCCAGCCCGGGTTATGGAGGTCCACACTCCATGCTGTCGCCCGTCACATCCCTGTCTGAGCTGACGACAGGGTAAACCTCGGGTAGTAATTAAAAAGTTATCAGATATATAGACATGCAGTAGTGAAATTACCAGTTTGTTCTTATAGTAGTAATTATAGGGTTACACAAAACATAATAATTGTATCTAGAGGAGAGTGTAGTTTATATTGTAGTTTATATACTGCACAAACTCTAGTGTGGTATTAAACTTTTGGGAATTTTGTTTTGTTTCTACAATTTTTTTTTCAAATTTTTAGTTTTTCTTGAGTTTTTAATGCCTATTTTTTCCACATTGGATTGGTTATGTCATAATAATTTGATATAGTCTAAGTCATTTTACTATCAAAATCAAAAAAACGATCTAGCAAGAATTTAAAAAGAAGGTTGATATTTTGCTGTGTTGTATTTGTTATTAGAATCACTGATCTTAAACAGAGACAGGTGAGATCAAAATCTGCAAATGTGTTTTATTTATTCACATTTTTGACAAATATTATGGTCTATAACTACATTAATATATATATAAAAAACTGTATTCTAATAATTCACATTCAATTTTCAGATCTTATACATATTTTTTAAGCAACCATATTGTGGAAATTTCAGTCTATTTGTTTGTTGTATTCATAGGTTTCAGCTTCCTGTTATATGCAACATTTTGTGACCTTTTTCCATTTAAACTATATAATAATTTGGTTTAAATGGTTAATTGCTGTGACAAAATTTCTGAAACCCATGGATATCCTAAGATTTTTATACAATATATATTTCCTGAAATCTGGGAATGGACAAGAACCAACAACAAAAGCTGTAGGGTCAGTATCTCAATTTCCATTATAAAACAAAAATTAGTTAAATGGATCAATATTTTCTAGTCTTTGGATCATTTTTTCTCCTCAGTGCCCACAATTCCTCTGTTTCCTGCGTCGGCCATGTGTGAAAAGCTCTAGACAAACCTCGCACACACAGGCCTTCATCTTGGCTCTACATCTGAGAGAGGCTTTTGCTCTATTTCCTTTTTCCATCAGGCAGTCAGTGGGGCTCATATCTCCTGCCCTCTTATCTGTATGCCGGGGCTGATGGGTAAATTCAAGTTTGGGATTACCTCTTGACGGCTGACCTGAACCCATCATCTCATTATCCCTTTAGTTTTCTAGGAGGCGTCGTGCAACAACATCTTTCACTGGGCTAAATGCTGGCTTCATTTGCTATGCATGGGGTAGAAATTAAAAGCTGATAGTGGAGGATTTATATCGAGTCTACATTAGAGCAGAGCCTATATCTCGTGTTGTCTGCTTCCTGTATGGACCTGGGCCCATCCATATGCAGATGACTCATTTGTAGTGTTTACAGAGCAGCACAGGGGGAGCAAGAGGCTGAAAGGACTGCAGCCTACGTGTCACCCGCTGCTAAAGCCTGCCCCAGCCCTACAACATAAGTGTCCAATCTGTGTTTGCTTACCCGTGGACACACCGGTGGCTAACTCCGGCTCTGGACCCGTAAATTGTGGCTTTTTACAGGCAGTGACAGCTAACAGGCTATTGGGAACAGGGGACCCAATGACACAGCCACTCAACAGATTAGCACCTCATCAGCCTCCTGCAGCTTCTGACAAATACAGTCCCGGCCTCCTTTAAGACACAATGGGGTGGCTAGTGCTAAACAGCCCCCTGCTAAGAGTGGCCCCCACCACTTCTGCCAGGGCCACAAAACTTCCTTAGTCTGCAGTGAGTCTTCTGGGCCACAGCTGCTTGCAAGGGTCCTTCCCCGAAAGTCCCTGGCCGACCCCGACCCCAATTGGCAAGATGTGTGTGTTTCAGGTGAGCAAATATTGCCACTTGCCTGAGAGTTGAATAGCCATAGCACTGAATGAGGGGGGTTGTGTATTGTGCCTTCCTGCTCTGGGACAGGGGTGCACATGTGGTCTCACGCAGGCAGAGATGAGACCTGAGATTGGACTATGGGGAATCCTGCAGGCACAGCTGGAGTCAGCAAATCAAACACACCTTCAGCTCATCTGCATTTGCCCTGAGCGAGACATTTCCAGTGTGCGCTTCCTGTCATGGAGGCCACCACATTCAACAAGCAGACAAATGGGCTTACAAATGATACCACACACGTGCAGGGTATGTGTGTTTGAAGCTCCTAATACACAATTAGAGGCATGCAATACACACTACAGAAACATTTTATGAATAACAATTTGGATACAAATTAACAAACATCGTGACCATGTTTTCACACCTAATTGTCAAATTTTAGATTCTGCATAGGAAAGTGAGTTGCGAGTTAACTACTCATTAAGTAGAATTTGCTATTACATTAATTCATACATGTTTGTCATGCCTTTTATAATATTATTCAATACATTTACACTGTTTGGGCACTGTCAAATTCCTATGATTAAAATTAACTGCCAGTAGTATTAGATATATGGAAATTCACTGTCATGAGCTTATATACAATATACACAAACAATATGGAATAAATGTATACTTTTTGTTTAATATTTTCAAATCTCTAAAAGTTTATTTGACCTCTTTATTTTAATTAATTTCTGTCATTTACACTGCAGAGTTCAAAGTTGACAGAAAATTGCATTTATTCACCTGTTTTAGCCACATTAATGTGCAAACAATAGCCTCATGTTGCAGTTATGTGTGATGTGCCGGTCCATTTAAGGTCTCCAATACACACACGTCTTCTCCTATAAAGGCTGCTGCAGAGTCAGTCACATGGGTCTACAGTGGCGTAAAAGGCGCACTGAGATTGCATTGAGATTGGAGATACGCTCTTGCCCTTTTCCAAGGACATAGTAACACAGTTGTAGACTCAATTTGAACCACTCTGAATGTAACACTCTTAATATAGTTTGTTGAACTGTAATAGCATGATATTATTAAACTTCCTAATACACTTTTATTTATCATTCCCATCTCAGACAATGTTGACCAACCAAAAGGCCAGCAGCAGAATGCCAGACCAGCTCGCTCTCTCAAAGACAGGGCCGACTTAGGTAAAGGCTACGCACTACAGACAGCTGTGTATTGGGCTCAAAGATGATGTGTCAGCACTGTGAGAGAGGACCACCTTGATCCTCCCACCACCAGCCCCTCCACCCCACCTCTCTGTAAGTTCAAACACACATGTGGGTATAGCTGTTTTTTATTGGGGAGGCCGTGAAATGGAACCCAAAGACAAACAAGATCATTCTCTCTCCTCCTGGACCAGAGCTTGTCCGGGGTGATGGGGTTTTTTGTTGTTCCGTTTGTTTGCTTGTTTGGTCTGCAGCCCATGGATACCCCAGCGTGGAGGAGCGTATAGAGAAGAGAGGACGAGTGGAGGAATGAAGGAATGAAGGGAAGGGGACAAGGATATGGGTGAGAAAGCTAAGAAGGACACACAGACCTCCCTGTGAGGTGACAAGAGGCCTGCTGAGGAGAGACCAAAACAAGGCAGCTTGACAAATACACACAAACAACAGGATCAAGCATACAGAGACATATCATTGTCTACTAGTGTTATTTCAGACATAAGTCCCATGTTAATAATTATATGTGTTAACAGCAATATTTAGATAACGTTATAGAACACATTTGTATAGTAATGACTGAGTGTGAAAGATAAAATGTTCATAACAGTACACCTCCATAAGCTTTTAAATAAACTCTGTGGTTGATTATATTCATAGAGTGACACCTTCTGGAGACACTGAGGACTGCCAGTTTTAGAGAAAAGGCAGGTTTAAATGAAAGCCATTATCTGTAGACATTATAATAGGTTGTCCAGGTTGAATTATATTGTTGATACTTTATTGATTGTTTCAAAAATGTTAATATGGTCGGTGTAGAATTTGGTTAAAGCATAGGCTTGCTTATAATAGAATAAGTGTACTTTCTTTTTCCCACTTGAATGTGACAGTACTAGTAGTAAGTACAAAAGATGAAGAGAACAAAATGGTTGAAATGGTACTAATTACTCAGTAACACAATCATCAAATTATATCAACCATAAATTTCATTCATTTTCCTTATGGAGCCCGAGAGCCACGTGCATGTAGTGAGTCTGTGTTCAGTAATGGTGGTCCACTATTACACCATCACTAAACAGGGTTGTTTTCTCCAGATGGTGCATCTATTTATACAGATCAAAATTTACTATAAAGTGACTACTTAATTATTATCCTGTTGCTTTTTCTGTATTTATTCAATTTATTCATTAAATGTAACTGTTGAGTGTTACATAGACCTAATTATTGGCACTTTTTTACTTGCAACCTAAAATAATTTAAAACCATGATCTGTTTCTATCTATTCACCCTGATCTTGTGTAGGATGACCACCAGCCTGTCTTTTGGTTGTTCTGCACAACCATTTAGGCCCCTGTCACATGTTTCACTTGTTTAGCGAATGTCACACTTTTTCATTGATCACATAAAAAGTGAACTTACATAGAAAACATGATCATTTATATTTTTTCCTCACAATTTAAGTTTAGGTGTACTGTCTTTCTGTGTTGTATATGTTGTCACCGATTGGTATCCCAGTCTGTGCATGATGGATTGATAATAAACAGAACATCATATGGTGTTACTGCTGTTATTAACTTGTCCCTCTTTTTCTACAGTTTGAGGTGATCACCTTTGTGAGAACATACAAATTTCACATACGCTCCAGTAGGGGGAGACATTGCTCTCAGTACGGAACAGTAGCCCACACATCTTGCAACATTCTTCTCAGAAGTTTTGCTTGTCACCCTAATGACTCATCATGCGTTGTTGTTTGGGATTACCCTTTTATTACTAACATTTGACCAGCCTGTCTGTGCCTTCTCCGGTGTATGTCTGATGTGGGTTTTAGACCTTGCAAACAGATTAGAAAAGAAGCATTGAGCAATAATGCAAACTTTATTAGGCTACTTCAAAATAGCAAAAGTGACGCACTATAATAATGCTAAGTCTGCTAATCTGATTTGAAGTGGTCAATGGGTACATGCATGGCCAGTAAAAACCAGATAACTACAATAATCAGAAAACCCAATTATTAGATCTGATTTTTGCTGTTTACATGTTCAAGAACATCTGATCATCAAAAACACTATGTGACATTTAATTAATGGATTTTAAAACAACTTCACAATAACATTTTGCCTTGTTATAGCCAATGGTAGCATGTAGACTTCCATAGCCATGCTCTCCTCTTTAAGTATGTCATTACTCTCTTGTGGCAAACTGCTCAGTGCGGTCTGTCAGGCAGCTGTGGAGAACAGAGATTGACATCTGAAACCACTACACACACTCCTCTCGACGATGTAACAACCGCCAAATTGCTAGGCATCATTAGGCACTGGTTATCTTAAATTTAAGGCAGAGATTTTGAAAAAGAGATTCAAAACAAGAAGTAGCTTCATTTCTTTTGTTAGACTTTGGCAGTAATGCATTGTGAATTTCATAACTTTAAGATCAAGAAGCAATATCCATTTAGGGACATTTTCAGCCGACCTGTTTTAAAATCAAATTGGAACACACCAAAGTTTAAGATGTTTTATTCCATAGGTATCTGAAATATACAAAACACTGACACCTGCCAATCCAGTGGCAACATAGACCATAGATAGGAAGGAATAGGAAAATGGAATGTACTCCCAACTTCTGTGCCAAACTGTCATAATTTCAATTCATACAAAATGGACGATAAAAACTTCATATACAAATGTAACTTCCAAAAGGGATAGTCTGTGACAGAATCACATACGAAGCATTGTAACACGTATTCAAGAAATAAATCACATGAAATTAGGTATGTTGACAGGAGTGTGCTGCTCACAGAGTCCATGTTGCACGTTGGTTTGGGGTGAATTATTGGCTCCATTATTGCATTTAGAAACTTTTCAGAGTTTGGTTTTGAAACAAGTAAAATACTCACAATGTTAATTTAAACAATAACAAAATTAAGAATACATTAAATTGAACACATTTTTAAGGAAACAATGAGAAGACCATTGTGCCACTAGCAGCTCACTCTCCCTGGAGTAGAGACATGTACCTGCTAGAATGGCTGGGTGCTGTACCCCCTTCTGTGCTGAGGACCAACCTGGGTGTCCAAGAACTGTAGCAGCGTATAGTGTTTTCTGTCCATTTGCCATGTTCATTTGTAAATAACATAGTGCAAATGTCTAACACAATGAGTGAACTGAAAATTAACCTGTTCCAGTTTTAAGACAAAGAATGAATGGACACCGTGAATCCCTTGTGACAATGGCCCTTAGCTCCTTATTTGGGTAAGCTCTCTGGTCTCCTTCATAAAAAACAGACATTAATTTATGTTTTGCATTTTGTATTGCTGATTGTATAGCTAAGCATGGAAGATTCAGACTTTATCTCACAATCAACAAAAACGTAATACAAACATGGAATGATTTAAGTTCATAAAAGGAGAAGTTAAGAGTTTTTTTGCCAACAGTCACTTTTTGTGGTACACTTCCCCCACATTTCCTGATATTTTTTCTGTTATTTAAGCCTCTACAGGGCAATTCCCCGCCTTATTTTAAAACAGTTTCCACGACAAACCATTCCGGGGGTTCTGAAGGGGAAAACCACAGCTCCCAAAGCTTCAGGTTAAAAAGTCTTTGCGCCAATATTGCACGTGCAGAGAGTGTCCTTCTCCACTAGGGGTCCTCGTCCATATCGTCTAGGTTAGGAGCCATGATGAAGTGTTTGGGGTAAACAAGACAGTGCTCATCAGCATACTCCTCCCAGCGTGCGTCATCGCTCTCGTGGGTGATGTAACGTTCCCCTCGCCGCGTCTCAAACTCACGCAGGTCCAGCCATGTTTGATAGTCCTGCAGAAAGCATCAACAGCTCAATCTTTACCATAAGTCATATATACAGTATAATGTATAATGTTAAAGCAATATGCTACTCACTTGTAACCAGGGATGGCTCAGACACTTGTCCACACTGTATCTCTTCCTCATCTTGACTTGTAGGAGGTTATTGATCAAGTCAATAGCTGTAACATATGCAGACATTTGATTAGGTGTGGAAAATTGATATATTAACTAAACATGGAAGATATTTGTTACTGTATTTTTTTTTAATGAACAGCCTAATTTGTGTTCAGTAATTTTGCGTGACAACTAATATTGTGAGTGCTATTCTAAAATAATTCAAAATAAATCCAACCAATACCAAAACCAATACAAGTTACTGTAACTGTAATCAATTTGTTATGATAATTATGAATCACTCCATTATTACAACAAAGCAACTAAAATCAGCCCAATACCCTGTATTTAACTAATCTATTTGAATTAAAATAAAAATACTAACTAACAGAGAACACACAATTATTTTATAAATGTTAGTATTATAGTATATATTGATTTACATTCAGTTCAACTCTCTGTAATGAGGAAGCAAAAACAAAAAGGGATTTCCATTAACCGCAAAGTGATGAAATGAATGTATTAAGATGAGATTGGCGACAAGTGGGTGAAGAGTTTCAGTCTGACATAAAGCTACCAGTCCAGTCGTATCACCCACACACAAAGCAGAGAAGTGAACTTTATCTTACCCTCTGTGGAGATGTCCTTCCAGGGAGCAGGTGGGTACATAAACGCAGCGTTCTGTATCTGGTCATTAATGTCCTCGTCCTCATTGAAGGGAAATGTCCCACTAAGGCTCACATACACGATGACCCCCACTGACCACATGTCCAACGAGCGGTTATAACCTTTACTGCGCAGGACCTCTGGAGCCAGGTACGCCGGCGTCCCCACTACCGACCGCCGGAAAGACTTCTCTCCAATTATACGGGCAAACCCAAAATCACACAACTTTACCTGTGAGGGGACAAAAGACAGTGATCAACATACATTTGGACTGTGTAGGTATACAAGTGAATCATTGCAGCGTTTACCTGAGGAAAGGGCTCAGCAGAGGCTAGTAGTACGTTTTCAGGCTTTAGATCACAGTGAACTATGTTTTTGAAGTGCAGATGCCTCAAGGCCACAAGGATCTATAGAAATTACAACAGAATATCTAAGTAAAGAAACAAGTTACAACTCCCTTATGCCTGGAGATAGTCATTTTTGATGTTTTTTTCACATCAGTTATGAATCTGAATTATTTTCAAATGCTCATTAAATAATAATCAACAAAAATATTCCCTTTTTGAGATGAATTATCCTCTAGTTCAGCCATTAACAATGAACTGTCTGTGTGATTGTCAGTAACATCACTATAAGCAGACCAATGCCTTTAAATGCTTCCATCTTATTTCCACATGCATCCATACGCTCTCCTCTCATCATCTCATTTATATTAAAGAAGTCTGTGGAGTTAGCTCAGCACGCACGTCTGCCTATGGCCCTGCACCAAACCTCAGTGTGGCTGGCTCTGTCCTGACCCTGACTTTGACTGAAGACCTCCAGGCCACATCAATACTAAGCCTGGACCAACTAATGGGGCTGTCCTTAATGGCCCACTGCTGTCTGACTGTGCAAAGGCCCTGATGCCCTCCCAATCAGACCGCAAAGCCACCAGCGCACTGCAGGCTGTAATTCACCACCAGGGAGGAGGTTGTGATGCCAGGCCGACCGTCCCTGTAAACAATTCTCCTCAATAACGTAACCACAAGAATAAACAGGCCCCGAGCTGAGGCAAAACAGCATGTGCAGTATGCCAACACAGGCCAAAAGTCTGTGCTAGGAATACACAGAAAGTAAGTAGAGTAATAAAGCAATTACCGTCAAGCAAATCAGAGAGCAGAGTAATGCCAAATAGGCTGAAACTTTAAGCCACAGTGTTTCTTAAACTGTGGTACGTGGGCTGCCTCTGGTGATATGCGAGGAGTATTTGTTTTATTTAGAAATATATCTATAAACGTTTTTGTCCTCCTTTGGGTTAATTGTTATTTAACAACCTGGTAGTCTCATTATAGAACATATTTAGTCCCGGGTTTAGATTTGGTGGTACTTGAAAAAACAAATATTATCTTAGGTGTGATTTGGCTTATAGTTTGTTTACCCCCAAAGCTTATCAAATGCAAGTAAAAATAAAAGAAGCAAAGATTACGTCTCTGACCTGTGTGACGAGGAATT
Source organism: Periophthalmodon schlosseri (assembly GCA_000787095.1). Classification (NCBI taxonomy): domain Eukaryota; kingdom Metazoa; phylum Chordata; class Actinopteri; order Gobiiformes; family Gobiidae; genus Periophthalmodon; species Periophthalmodon schlosseri. The sequence continues at coordinate 121,706 of KN479420.1, read as the reverse complement.
TGGTGATGCGTTCAGGTAGCTTGCTCTTTTCACTGGACAGGATCATCTCTAGCATGTCGCCATGCAGCTTTTCCATGACAACAAAGACTCGCTCTGGTGTCTCAAACATACACTCCAAGTTGACGATTCCCGGATGATGCAGGTTCTAAGAAAAAATAAATGATTCATAATTAAGCCGTACTAAGGAGTTTTTGCCCATTACTTTGAGAAGCATGGCACTACCTGTAAAATGGCCACCTCATTTCTAAGTTGACTCTCCTGTTTAGTGGGAAATCTCATTTTATCAATGACCTTGATCGCCACATCTCTGCCAGTCTTGCGATGTTTGCCTTTAAAATATAGAAAAAAGTTTATAATCACAACTTTAAACGTAGTAAACAGATAAACAAATAAAATAATATATGTGATGTATTTGTGTAATATGTGTTTTTAAATGTCAGAAAGAAAAAAATGGGCTCTCTACCTCCATAAACAATGCCAAACTGTCCGGATCCCAGCACTTCATCAGAGAATATTTGATAGATTGAAGCAATATCCTGGAAACAAAATACACAAAGAAGATACTTTATATTTACATGTGACTCTTATGTACACTTTATCAATATTTGCTTGAGTAAATATTAGCTTAATGTAATAAAGGTAATCAGTTATGGTCAATTGTATCTTAATAATTATGTGAAAGTGGAAATGCACTGAAATTAGAAAAGAACTCAATATTTTCTGTTTGTGTAGAAAAAAGAAAAACTAAGTTGTGGACAACACTCCACCACGTAGCTGCTAACTACTGTAAAGGGTGCAGGCAGTGCTGGGAAACTGCGCAAGAGTTTAAAAAAGTCTCACCACATTCTCCTGGATCTGGCAGTTGGACACAGATATGCTGATGGACAGCTCTTCTGCAGAAGAAACACAAAATGTTTCCACATTCAACAACTTCAATTTGACCCATACCGCAGAATTAAGCATCAAGTCAAGTTTTCAGTGCACTTTTGTTTTGAATGTTTCTGCAGCTGGAGGCAATAAGTCACAGGACAGCACAATGAAGCATTTTATTACTCAATATATTGCAAATAAAATTGATCTGGCGAGATATGTGTGACAAAACAGAGTAAGTATGTGATCCCTTTTATTATTGGAAATTTAAACAGCCACAGACCCTTGTTGTGCATGTTTCCCCAGTCACTGGAACCCAGAGATAAAAGGCAGAGGGAAACAAGATGTCATAACAAATTGTTCAAAACATTTTCTAATATGTAATAAGACTTTGATTTGAATACTATATTAATTACTTGATGGACCTCAATAAGTTCGGTACACCCAGTTTATATTGAAGTAATTAAATTAAATGTTTTTGTTCTTAGTGGTGATCACACGATTTATGAATGCTGAGCTTTGATAATCTTTGGAATTTCAATTTCCTTCATCTAAATGTTTGAGGTGAATATCACGCACAATGCACATAACCACAACCACAAGGGAAGCAAATTCAGGGTTGACAAAAGGCATTTTCACATTTTATTTTCACACTATATAGTATATATTCCTGATTGTCTGTGCTTATTCAATGAACCAGGCTTCTAATGTTCTCCAAACAGCTATATACCCTATATCTATATCCTATATTATATACAGCATGCCATACAGTTACAGACTTACTGTGATCTTTGCCTGCTCCGGTTCCACACGCCACACTGGGCTGAGGGGTCACTGGCATTAGGGCCTGTCTGATGGCCTTCTCCCAACCCTGAGCCACATCCAGACCCACTCCTGACGCGGCCAGAGCAGGGCTGTGGTAGTGACTGCCATTATTCTCCCCCACATAGTACACCATGGTGGCCGTGATAATCTCAAAGCAGTGTGCGTTGCTGCCTTGTGCCAAGTTACGGTAGTCCCTTGGTGGTTCAACCTGGAGGATCTCAGACAGTGGAATTTCCTGTGTGGAGATAAAGTGAATTAAATATACACAAGCTACAACAAAGAAGATGAACAAAGCCAGAATTAAACAAAACCACAATGAGAGCACAATGAGAGAGTACCTGTATGTAAATCTAATTGGAACATGCAAACACTTACTTAAATGTGGATACAACAAATAGGTCCTCAGTGAAACTCAACAAACATATCCACTCACACTCTGGTGAAGTTCTCTTCCTAAGAGCCGTTATCACATTGATGTTAATAGTCCAAGTGCTAACCTAAAGCTACTCATAGTAGTACCAACAGAGAGGACACTTGGCTTACACTTAAAAAGTCCCCCTTCCTCTCCAAACTCGCTGTCAAATCAAAGCAAAGTAGGAGGGTCAAAAAAGAAGAAAAAGTTTCAGCCAATGGGGTTTGAAGGAGGCACACGCTGTAGCCTCCATGTGGCTGACCACGGAGTATCGCATGAAGTGCTTGTGGTTAATGCGCCTGGGTCACGTGAGAGGGCGCTGCGGCGGCACGAGTGCCCCACTTCCCTGATTACAAGGCAGTCCAACAGGGCCCCCTATGAGCACGAGCCTCTGGCGCTACCACAGCCACACAAGACCAAAGGGACTGTATCTACTGTTTCACCACAGAGTGGGGGAGTGTGGGGGTGCACACTGGAGTACGGCACGACTGACACAGAGAAGCCCCTCACCCCATAAACCTTCTTCAGAGAAAGCCACAAGTACAGGAGTCTCATCTTCAAAAAGGTTTTATGGCTTCCAAATGGTGAAAATGGTTGCCATGCCTGGCAAAAAAGCCAACACTAGACCACGCTAATCAGATAGCAGGAATAAAGAAAAAGGGAAGAGGGGACAGTAGCCACACACTGATGAGAAGTGCCTTCAAACCTTCACTCCAATAAAAGGAAGCTCAAAACAGAAGTCCTCCCAGATGCAGGGGCCTTGTGTCTGTGGTTAAAACACTTATATTGGAAGCATCCTTCAATACAGACTGAACTGAAAATATTATATACTCAAGGACCTCTGCAGTAAGGTGCTACTGCTGTGAACTAAAGACTTATACCAATACCTAAGATGCCACATGAAAAAACACACTCATAATTGGGTACAGGTGCATTGAGATGTTTTCTCTCACAGAGTGTAAATAAAAACAAAGAATTAAGTGTTTCTTACAAAGAAATTGCAAAAGCAGTGTATGAATAAAATGAACTCCTCTTAGACATACATGGAATAGCCATGTTAGATCTGAATCACTCCACAGTGAGGAGAAACACAGAGGCCAATGTTTGGCTGGATACTGTCCAATCTAGTCCGCCCAAAGCGCACACAACCACATGTCGAAGTCTTTTCCCTCCAGCAACACATTGCACCTCTTATCCCAGTGTGTCACTACTGATCCAGTAAGCTCCTGCTGTTCTACAATCAGTCATAGACTAAGGGCACATTTACACTGGGCTATCCGAGCTATGATACTGTGACAGAGAGGGGTGACTCTCATGACAGTATAGGTCAGTATTACCAAAAGCGTTCATTATTAATTATGAACAGATCATGTGTAATAGAAGATTTAGACTAAAAAAATAAATGACTTCAACATATTCAACTTTTTAACGTTTTCAGTTTCTATGAAACTGTCCAATTTCTCCAATTTGATAGTAAGGATGCATGGTATCACAATAACTAAGACTTTCACTTTCACACAGAGACTGCACCACAAGGGGAAAAATCAATGGGAAATTTAGGCAGGACAAACTAACTTCAGTGCATTGTACATTTGCATCAACCCTAACACTTCGCCTCTCTTACCACTCATGAGCTTCTGTTTGAATTAGTAGCAGTTGAATTATTATAGGCTAATAGACCAACAGAGGAGAAAGCCCAGGATATGTGATTATATGATGCTTACTTTATAGAACTTGGCGCCAGTGTCATTCTGGAAGAGGGTCAGACTCTTGCTGTCTAGTCTCCAGTAATGTCGCTTCCGCTGTTAAAAGAAGAAACTGGTTACTCCATACATTATAAGTTTATTTCTGTATTCACTTTCTGTGTGTCTGTGTTGTGGCTTTTAGGGGGTTATACAAAACTGTTTATATTCAGTGGTGGTAAGCTACACCTGTAACCAGTCATGGACATGTTTCAAACAAGCCAAAGTAGATGAACTGTATTGTACAGTGGAACCTAGTACCTGTGATTCTAATCACCAACTTTTCTGAGACACCGTAGTGTCTCCCATATGTGGTGTTTTCATGCTTACCAGGTTGTCCCTGCTGGTATAGTGAACCATCCAGCCCTCCTTCACCACAGTGGAGCTCCGCCTTTTAGTATGTTTGATGGACTGGACCACCCGCATCAGGGGGATGTTGCTACTAGTGGAGGGGCTAGACACACACAATATCTGAATTAGGCTGTGCTGTAACTTCTTCCTCAAATTGTGGTTTGAAATCCAAATTCTTAAAGCATTTTTGTCAACTGCAGAATATTTGTTTAAAATGTTGCTTATGACTTTTGAGTCCAAATGCAATAGCCATACTTAACTGTATTTTTGTATTGAATAAGTAGTAAATCACAATTTTTCACACATTTTGTACCTTATGGTTTTAATGGGCTCCTCATCCTTCTCTCTGTCTAAAAAGGGTGAATCCATGTCAAACATCCTCTCATCTGTTGTGGATGACTCCTCTGGGTCGTCCAGACTTCGGCTGCCGTCAATGTCGCCACTGTCCACCTCCATCGTGTCCATGGTAGTGTCTGAATCTGGACCGGGACTCACAGGCTCTACACACACAGTTCCAGATGTGCGATATTGCTTATGCATGATAAATGTCAACAGTGACAGACATTTTCATACCTCCATTGAAATCCACCTCCCCCAAACAGTCTCTCGGTACCTTTGAAGCACATCTCTTATGGCAGTTGAATCGACAGTCTAATAAAAAATAAAGTATACATTCATATACATTCTTGCCACCTGGAGTACAGTATAAACAGTAATTATAATATCTACCTTTACATTGCATTCCCTGTCGAAAAAGGCCCTTGAGCAGGCGTTTACAGTACTGGCAGATAGTAGGGCGGGTGTAGGTGTGAATAGCAAAAGTGTGTGGGACTTTAACCCGTCCCAGAACCATCTTCTCCATCCAGATGGGCCGCCCGCTCCACGAGAGGATTCGCTTACCTGCTTCCTGATGGGATCTCTGATGCTATAGATGAAGAATTTTTTATATTCAATTATTTTTTTAAAGGACAAATTAGACATGTAAAAAAACCCTATTGAAAAGAAGACATCGAAAATGAAGAAAAACATTTCTGGTCAGTTAGGTAAATGGACTAGACATATCAGCATAATGATGCAGTACATCTGATGGGTATAGAACAACAATTGATTATATTATCAGTATATTATCACAAAACAAAAGACAAGCAAACAAATGCTTTAAAAGAAGACAAAGACACAATTTGGTTACTCTATAGTAAGTTCATTAAAAAGGATTTTCACAATTGTCCCAAAAAACTAAAACAAAACTTTAAAATTAATAACTTTTGAATGGGAAAAAGTCCTCAAAATGCTGCATATCAGGAAGCTGTGATATGCAACATTTTTTGCAACATTTTTTACCAATTCATGTTTTTATGTTTCTTACATGAACTTTCTGGTGTATGTGGACTCTAGCTTATTATAAAAAGAAAAGATGACACAATGTAAAGTTACTTTAAAAAGTAAAAACGTACCTCATCCAGGACAACCACAGCACTCTCAATTGGAGGAGGCCGTGGGGCTGACAGCGACGGTCCAGGCAGTGAAACATTAGACAACCTCCTTTTTTTGAATCCAGTACAGTTGTTCGGGATCTTAAAGGCACAACGCTTGTGGTAATTTAGGCCACATCCTAGGAAAAATATTTAGGAAATAGGAATAATACATTGATTCAATACTCAAACTCATGATATGATATGAGATATTGATACAGTGAGCATGTGTGATACTTCAAATTAGCCACAAGAGGACTCTAATAAGCTGGACTATATAATTACAATTAGGTTTCATTGCATCGCATTGCATTTCACAATGTAACAGATCAGCTAACACACTATTAATGTATATAATAAGACATTTTTCTTAGGTATGTATAATGTTAAAAATAATAATATTAATTTAAATGCTCTTAACACAGTGGGGACAGAGGTGGTCAGATGTGTATAAGAACAAACCTTCACACTTGAGGCCCTGCCGGACCAGGCCCCAAAGCATCTCCCCACAATAGTCACAGAAGGTGGGGGCTTTGTATGAGTGCACATACAGGGCATGAGGACGAATCTGGAAGTCTTCAACTGTAGCTTGAGCTAAAAACAGTGGAAAAGAAGAAATAAGTAACTAAAGTGATATTAATTATGACTTGTTTCCTCTCATCTTTTCCTCACCGTCTTTAACCCCCACAAACGACTGCTTCCTCCTGTCCTGGTTCTATGTTAAACTATTGTGAAGCATCTTTGAATTACTGTGAAAAGCGCTGTATAAAACCGATGTATTATTATTATTATTATTATTATTTTTGTTTTTATTGTTGTTGTTGTTGTTGTTATTATGCTATATCTATTTCATTATGCTGTTGTATTAGCCTGGTCTCTGGTTATGGTTGCATGAAGCTAATTAGAAACACAGAATAATAAATTAAACAAAAGGTGTAATCTGTATAGTCTTCATCATCCACGGTGCTATTACTAGAAAGAAGCAGCAGAGGGCATCACATCTGCATGAACGGATTCTCCTTTGGTTAATTTGGTTAGTCTGTTACATATATTTTGACCCATTTTTTCTGCACCTGTGCCACATATATTTTAAATGTAAAATGTTGTTACATTTGGGAATCATCAGAAATTTTAAAAAGACAGCAAAAGATCCCATTAGGTGCCACTGAATTTTTAGTAATCTTGTAATATTACTTCACCCATTCAAATTTCAAGGTAAAGATTAACGTAAGTTAATTTTTGCACTCACACAAGCAGCAAGGCATTTGTTGGTGACATCACTGTGGAAATGTGTGAATGCGTGTGTGCTCAGAAATCACATCACACACACGACACACTGTAAGTGCAATTAATCACCAGCAAAAATATCACCTAGTAAATATATTATTATTCTATCATATTATTTTAATAGTAAACCCAACGTCATGACTGACATGTTCCGTTGAATCAGGTGACAAAAAATAGCAAACTTGGTGGAAAACTGCTGTCACCTGATGTTTTGTGCATTCAATAGCCTAAGGCTCTAACGTCTGTAGTGCAACCAACAACATTTCACAGAGTAAATCACAAGTGCTGAGACACAATAGCATAAATGTGCTGCTGAAACAAGGAACAATTTACAGTTCATTATGAAGAGTATTGTGTGTGTAATCATTTCAAGGATCCCCTAAGATGTTTGATCCAATATAGTTCCCTGTCCAGAACACAGCTGCTGAAGTTTGAAGTTTGTTTGGAAAGAGAAGAAAGCTTGTATCCAAAAACACAGACAAAGAGCATTTAAGAGTCATTTCGCAAACATCTGCAAAAGAACAGTGCTTCTTAGCAGTCACTGTGTTATGTAACGCTTGTCGCACTAATTAACGACAAGTACGGCCAAACACAAAATCAGCACTTCTCACATGCCAAATACACTGTCCGGATTAGCAATTTTATAATATAATAATAATTTGGTAGAACTGGAAAACAAACCCGATTTGCTACCTTTCAAGCAAAAAAAGTAGATATAAAATAAAATATCTACATGTTGGCGTGGGTTTTGCACTATCAGGGAAACTTCACAGTGCAATGTTTACTGTAACAGTGTATTATAGATATGCTACTTAATATCAAAAATGCTTCAACAAGCCTTTTCTGTATTCAATATAAATTTGACCACATTAAGACAGAGCAAATGATTTTACTAAATAATCACGAGTTGTACCTCTAAACATGTGCTAAAAACCTTATAACAAAGACAGCGGCATTATTAAATCAAAATGGCAAAAATAGGATAAAAAATTCCTGACTTTTATCAATAATACACTTTATTCTTAAATATCTTATATCTTTATTTGAAAACAGACAGTAGTGCTGAGAATGTGGGTGTAAAACAGCAGAGAAACAGGACCAAGGGACAAAGTGTCAGGCCAAACCTCAAATCTCATGGTCCAATGTGCCCTGACCTTGTGCGTACATCACAGCCTGTTTACTCTCCACAGCTCCAATCACATCACCTACAGCAGGAAGCAACAGGCCACTGCTTTGAGTCTGCAGCCAAGAAAAAGCCACTTTCTCCATCCCTCAGACATGAGCTGAGAATTTCCACCACAGCCACGACAGGTTGGTTACGTACAAAATGCAACAGACAAATTTAGGCCGGAAGAGGACTGGGAACGCAGATCATTGTGCTCAAGAAAAAAAATCCCAATGTGTGTTAAGGCTGCACAATTCTGGGGAAACTGCAATTGTGATTACATTTACGGTAAGTGCACATGGAAAAACAACTCTAGGAGCATTAACATTTGAGAGAAGACTGAAATTTTAACTGATAAACTAATCCTATGCAAGTCTGAACTACAGGTTTATTTTCAATAAAAAAGACAGGACACTGACATTAAATAACTGCAGCTTTTGCAATATGATAATTGCACCAACTCAAATTGTGAAAATCTAAGATGGATTGTCAGAATACGTCAACCATGTAAATTTTGTGACTGCTTTCTTCCTGGATATTTCTGCAATGAATGTTTTTCCCAATAGTAAAGCAAAACGAAGCTAACACCATGGATTTAGAGAGATTGTACAGATTAGACAGAGAGAAAGCAGCAGGGAAATAGAGAGCAAGATCGCTGACACAAAAGCAGAAGACAAACAGAAACAAAAAAGAGGAAGTTCTTCAGGCTTCAATCAACATTCCTCAGTACTGATGCCTGGTGTAGCCTTAGATCCAGCTAACTATACAGTCATCCCCTATCTAAATCCCACAAACAATGCACTCAGCCCTGGAGAGAGAGGCAGATCTGCAGTGCAGGTGGTGTGAGGTGCCTCCCAGTGGAGACAGATTACAGCGGAACAGAGAGTCTAAGCCTGTTGGGTCCCTCAGCGCCACACACAAAGCACCATTTAAGGACGGAAATGATGAAGAAAAGACAAAAAGCACCTGTTGAGCAACGAACAGTGAATATTTGGAGGAATATAGAGCGAGTTAGGGCTGGGTGTTATGATAAAAAAAATGCATGATTTGTTTTCCTCATATTGATCCATCTCAAATTTGGATTCTTATTAAAACAGATACATTGGTTTTCAATATTAATTTCCTACAAATAAACAACTTGAAAGACTATTCATGATTAGAAATGACTGAATCTCGATTTCATATACAATTCGATTGTTTGCACAGCCTTATGCCAATATTACAAGTGAAGTGTGACACTTGAGGGTGGGGTTTATACAACAAGAAAACATAGGCCAAGGATACACATACAGATTTAATTTTAGTGATTTTGTAGAAGAACATATTGTGATGGCTAGACAACTGGGTCAGAGCATTTCGCAACAACTGCAGGTTTGTGAGGTGATCCTTTATGGTGCAAAAGTGGTCTATTAACTGTGTTACAACAGGTAAATGACAAGGGTGACCTGGACCGGTAGATGAAAAACAGTTGTTAAGGTGTTATGGTGTTGTTAAGGTGTTATGTGTGGTTCAAGTACAGATTTAAAACACATTTAATACAAAATTACACTGAGCGTACATTGCACACTGGCTGAGTACCCACCTGAGAGCACCACTTCGATGAGGTCCCCTTCGTGGATGTCCTCCGCTGAGGTGAGCCGCTGCAGGATGTTGTCATCATGCAGGTCATGGCGGAAGAGCAGGATCTTATCATACATACCGAAGAAGCCACATTCTGGAAACTAGGAGACAAAAGGAAATGTGAGGTATCACAAAAGGCATGTGAATTTTGAATTGAGTCATACGAAACATAAAAGACTAGCTAGACCATAAAATACAAACATTCATCACAGTCAACACTCAGTTTAGGATGTAAAGATGATTTGGTTAATCAATATTACAACAACAAAAAAATTAAGCAGGTCACATACTTTATGAGGGGTAATGTATTAGATAACAGTAATTAAATAAATATCATGGATTTCACTGTTGTTTGGTCAAGGCGTCAATAACTGTGAATAAGTGTTAAATTGTTTCTTCTCACTATAATTGTAACACTAAAATTTTATATTGTCACTACAGTAAATACTAGACTGCTTCTTCCAAGCATAACTGAGTCTTTCTTTTGTTTTTGTGTAAGTATGTTTATTATACAGGTGTTGTTATCACACTGGTTGTGTTAACTTTAATGTTGCAAATTGAAAGAGTGGTAAAATGAAGATGAATGATTCACTACAAAGTTGCAGGCTCAACAGTGTCATTCCAGATATCAGGTCCAACTGTAGCGGACACAAGGAGTACAGCTGAGCAAACCGGCACTACAGTCACATGATGGAGGAAGAAGGGTGGGTCAGGGAGACAAGGAGAAGGAGGAGGTAAACATCCTGAGACGAGTAGAGGAGAGTCAGCGCACAGGAAGTTCAGCGCCAGTCAAAACTGAGTCACTTCCTGTGCTGAAGGCAGCTCAGAGCCTGCTGCAAACTCTCCAGCAGACAAAATGCACTGAAATCTGGCGTACATGCAATCTGGTCCTTATCAAGAGGTGTCTTTGAATATCTAGAGGAAATGTCACATCACTCCTCCACCAGGAAGTAAAACCACCTGTATGTTTCCATTTGGCCCACTCTTCCTCTTCACTGACACTCTTTTATACAGTACAATCCTAGGGGAGTCTCATCTCCTGCACAGGATAATAACATGAAAAACCAGGAAAGTTTCTGTCCGGAGCTATGATTTAACTGTGAGACCTGGATTCAGCCTTGATGCCCAGAGCAGTGGCACAGCCAGGCCCACCAGCTGTTTCCATGTAAAGGAGGGTCAAGTACAATGGGCTTTATGAAACAATACTGTTGTAATGTAGGACACAAGAGCTGGCACAGAGTCTGGGCAGGGGACACAGAAGACACCTGGATCATGTGACTGCCAAGAAATACACAGACCTGGAGGTACAGAGGTAGACAGGGCAAAACAGAGGCAGACAGGGCAAAACGCGATTCCTGCCCTGTCGACAATATATTCAAGGGTCATCTGTCAGAAGGCAAAGATATATCCATGTGTTGTTCAAAATACAACCCCAGTAGCTGAAGCAGTATACTGCAGATGGTAATGGGGATCAAAATAAACAACAAACAACAAGCATACATAATAATAGTGTTACATGCCGGCCTCCATCTGTGCTAGAACGAAATGTGTCTACTCAAAACTTGGGTTATGATGACTACATCCTCCAGTGTCAAACTGTGAATAAAACATGAATCATTGCAATCCCAAGCAGAGGTGATGATATCCTTCCTGTGCTGGCTGCTGTGTCAGACTGGGGTTTTGCTAGTCACCCCACACACCGGATCTGGCTGCATGTTTGAACACAAAATACATGTATGTGAAAAGTCACCTCCTCTTGGCAGCCCACGTGAGACACTTTACAGAGTTGGGGTATCATACAACAAAGGTCTTAACAACAAAGTTGAACACTTACAAAATGTAAGCACTGGCAAATATTGTATTGCTTCCATTTAATACAATTTCAAAAACACTACCTTTGAAACTTTTTCTACCATGGTCCACTCCTGGATAAATGATATAAAGTTAATAAACCTATTCACATCAAAACTTTCTTGTGCCATCATTATACATTATTCACCCTACCAGGGACAACTGCCTCCACACATGACTGTGCATGAGGTTTATGGTGAGGCTGGAAGAATGAGAGGAAAGGGCCTTTGCACTAGTCCTCTTTTGTTAAACTGCATAATCTGCTATTGATATGCTAAATCCTGTTAGAAGGAATAAAGTTGCAAAATAATGAGAGGAGCCATATCTAATAATCTATTCTTTGTATTTGGCCTTTCCGTTTCAGCCTCACCATCAATCCATGTGCAGTGATTTGCATAATGATTCTGCATTCTATCTGATGCCCTTTCTGCAGCTTTTATCCAGGTTTAGAAGTGGCAAAAGGAGAGCAAAACCCCATCATGTGACTCCAGAGGATAAATCATACTCCAAACATGATCTTTATCCAACTTGATGATTTGACATATTTGACATATCAAAGCCTGGGTCAGATGTTTCTCTGCATGTGTCTGCTGTCCCTGTAACACAACATAAAGACTGTGAGAGCTCTTAGTCACAAAGGACAAGAGGAGTGCGTGACGAGAACAAAATGTGCATGTTGTGATGTGGTCAGGCGTTTGGGCGTGCATGTGCGCTGCACGGCCAGAAGGGAAGCAGTGCGCAGAGCCGCTGACAGATGGCCATGTGATTACAGTAAGGAAAAGTATGCTGCCAGTCCTCAGCCTGACTAACACCTTTACTGGGCTGGCACAGGGCCAGACCTAAGACAGTTAGATACAATGTCCAGCTAAGGTATGGAAACAGCAGCATGAGCAAGTAATACAACAACTGTGTTCAACAGTGTAGAGTACTGCACTATAAGCTAATAGGATTTTTTTTGTCATACCTGCAATACTTTTGTGTGAAAGAGTATGTATTTTTAATTTATTTTAAAGGAAGGTGAGAAGTAGTAATTAGTATTAGTGGTAGCAGTTGTAGTAATGATCAATATAACTATGATAAATATAATTATACAGCACTACAGCAGGAGGACTATTAGAAGTATTATTGTAAGCATTTTTTAAAGTTAGCCAGCCAGTTAACTTCCTAATCTCGTGGCTGTTTGAACACATTCAGTGAATACAACAGATCTTGTGTTTCATTTTTGATGCATTAAACAGAAACTTGTGCACAGTACAGCATTAAATATTTGTAAAAAGTTGTAAAACACAACTAGTTTTCCATCAGGTATTGTGTGTAAAACCAGTCAGGAGGTGGGACCCCAGGACACAGAGCCTGGGGTGGTCAGATAAAAGCGGTCACAAGATTCATGATACAAGGTGCTTTTATTTCACACATAAATGAACCCATTGACTAATGCAAGCCTTATTACTCAGCACTAAACACTAAAACATCCTGCTTCTTTTTAGTTAGTGGCAAAAGTGCTGGCTTAAGAAATATTTGGCCGATAGCAAACAGGATACAGGTTGTTCTCAAATACTGGAATTGTTATGTTATTATCAGAAATCGGACTCACTGTCTTTTGATATTGTGTCCTATTATGCACAAATGGAAAAACAATAAAGTATTGTCTTGCTGAAAACAACCACAAAAGGGGATTCTTGGAATAATGATCAATGGCTTAGCTACAGAAACAATTATAGGTGAAGAGTTGTTTTTAAATTAATCAAATCTAACAATTAGATAATGACTGCAGACAGAGCACTTGATGTTGTTTTCAGAGTGTTAATACTCATACTGGGCTGTGCATATTACTCTGACAACACTGGGGGTGTAGGCTTTTAATAGATTTTTGGAATATAATATTGAGCTACAAATCTTGCTGCCCAAAAAATGAACTGTACATATGTTTCTTGGTCATTTGAAGTGAGTGCATGGAGGAAAGACTGAGAAGCATGCTCCATTTCATTTGGACATTAGTAGCTGCTCCTCTGTTTGCAGACACAGGCCAAGAAAAACACAGTGCAGCTGGAGGCGAGCGGGGGGGGGGGCTATACCGAGCTGAAGGCTACTATCCTCATATGGTTCCTATTCAAACTTGTGGAGGATCTGGCCACTCATCCACTCCACAGAATGCACATGGTCGCCCTGTGGCTTCCTCCTGAAGGGAAACTTCTCTGTTAGCAGGACACACAGCCCCCAGCCACCAACTGAGGCACCACAGCTCTCAACCTTCAGCACAAACTTAGGGTCATATGGCTGCATGATTTTGGAAAAAAATTAAGATGTGGTTTTTCTAACAAATATTGTGATCACTGTTAGATTTGTGATATGTTGAAAAAGCAGGATTCTGCTCAGACTGCAGATTGTAAACAACTCCAAGAGCATTCAGATTTGAGAGAAGACATATGAACTGAAACTAATACAAGAATCCCATATAATTCATAAAATATTTGTGAAGGTCTTAACTTCACAAATACAACAGGATTTTTCTCTAAAATGACAGAATAATGTGTTCTTTGCAGCAGACAGTCTATTATCTATTCTAAATAACTGCAGACTTGTAATTTGATAATTGCGATTTGATATAATAATATTGTGCAGTCCTAATTTGAAGTCAGCACATCTACCTTTCCTTGTGAGATAAAAATGTTATAAAATCTGCCTCCAGCAGTAATATTTAGACTGGAGTGTTGCATGTATGTTAACCCATTAACCCAATATCACTGACAGCTGTGGAACTCTGGTTCTGACACCTGCTCTGTCAATACCACAGACGGCACTGGAATAACAGCAAAACTACACCTGTATCCTAGCACTCAAACAGTCCGCACCACTAGTCATTGTAAGGACAAAACTTTGCGCACATAACCACGGAGCTTAATACTTTTATTTTATTTTAGCCTATTGAGACTCGTATTTTGGTTTGTGAAATGAATGGGAACATCATTAGGAGGCTGTGTCTCATAAAGCCGAAGATCTACAGGCAACTGCTAACCATCTGTGGAGTGGGCCAGTTGGACAAATACTGGTGTGGCTCAATTATGAGGATTAATGAGACAACTGATTGCAAGTGTGGATTAAAACATGCACAATAATCCTCCAGCTAGGTACTCCTGACCATGAGCCTAGTTTAAGATGTGAAGAAGGGTCTCTGGAGACAGCACACTGGTGGCCTTCTCCTCCTGATAGGTTACCTCAGTGAAAATGAAGGATGAGTCAAACGCAGGGGGCTAATTTTCCAACAAGGACAATGCCTGTGTAATCCCTCAGTCGTCCAAAAAGAACTTTTGTCCAGTTGACAGAATAAAATTTTCTTTTGCCATCAACAAGGACAATGAAATGTACCTTAACAGTAAGATAAACTTATATTTTGAATGACATTTCTGTGGACTGTAGACAAAGTACTACATACAAAGTATGAGAGAAAAGTCTGACCAGACCAAACAAAATACTGAAACTACAAGCCAATTCTAATCTGTGATAACTGAAATGGACAGCAAGTGCAGGGCAAAGGAAAAGTCATTTGGATGCAACGCACAAGCTGAACCAATAGCCCTACTCCACAGACCACAGAATGATTGGAGGGTACAAGTCAAAGGAATATGGAAAAAGGGAGGGGCTCCGACTGGGAATGGACCGAACAGCAAGTACAGCTGGAGAAAATTATACAGTGACATAAGAAATTATGCTCAAAGGCTTATTACTTCCTATAACATGAACCTGAAAAAGTCTATTAAATACACCAGTCTATTAAATACACTGCAATCGGGATCAAATAAACTGATACCTTTTAGCAAACTCAAAATGTCTCTACTTTTCTTACATAATTGCGTTTCCTATACATAACTTTGCCTTTTTGATATTATGGCTTAGCCTGGAATGTTCCACAGTATAGCATTAAACTTCATGAAGACAAACAAGTGACACTACCAGGCCGTGTTATAGGTCATACTTGACACTACCAGGCCGTGTTATAGGTCATACTTGGAGAGGCAAGGCTGCTCATAGTAAGAATACATGTTTTTCAAAGCATTTTAAAAGTAATAAAGACACCTGTAATTGAATAAATACAAGACAGATATGTTATAGGGTCAGTGATGAATAAATATATATAAAGCTTTAAATTATTTAAATTGATTTGTTTTATATCACTTTAGTACCAATACACATTTGGAAGAAGCAGCCAAATGTGAAAGAAGGTTATAGGTTTAAAGTATTGAAATGTCATTTGGTAAAACGGGTCACACATAGAATCAGTGATAACATTTGCTTGCACAAATTAGAAAAATTGACAAAATCATAACCTTTTCTCTGTGGCATAATTTTACAAACCTTGACGTGAACATATACAATTATTTTTAAAATTAACACAAAAGAACGAGTTTTAATGTCTCAAATATAGTTGTCCTCAAAAGCCTATTTTCATTGATATAAAACCAAGTTAAAGGGCACTTTTGGACAATAATCTACTGTCTTTATTCATGTATCATGTGATGACATCACTCTGACGACCCGGGACGACTCTTAAGTTGACACAAGTTTCAGATTTAGCTTCTTTTTGCTGGTGACACATTTGTCACAAGAATAAATGCCATTTGGTGGAACATTCAAAATGTGTTTAAAATGGTTATATTTTAAAAATATTACATTTCAAATCAATGCTCGGTATGAACAGTCACCACCGGTGCTCGTGTTTCTCTTAAACCAGTTAATAATAATACAATAAAATACAATAAAAATATATGAAAAATGCCACTCGGTAAAACAAAAAGTGTCATGCAGTGAAATGGAATTTGTCATTTGGTTAAACAGACAAATGCTTAATGTTACCTACTACAAGCACATAACTCAAATATCTGCACTTATTTTACAATTGTATATGTATTATTCAATTAACTATATGTGCCACTATATTAAAGTAATAATTTTCATTTTAAATGCAAATGTAATCAGTTAAATCAAGGTTTGGTAGATTAATTAGTAATCATTCAAAATGCAATTGGACCATAACTATATTAAAGGTAGTTAGATAGATGTTGTTTGTGGGATTTGTGGGATTAGTGGGATTTTCACCAAGTCAGTTTCAAAAGCAAAGCATTTTGTATTCCAGTTGAACCATCTTTTGGTAAAATGTCATACGGTGAAACACTGACATTTCTGTGAAATGTGTCAGAAAAGGTTTTTTGACATAAAAAATATATATTTTTATATAAGATCTTAAATTTCTAGAAGGACAGTGCTAACATGCTTATGTTTTATCCAATTTTGAAGTCTTTTACTCTTTTTATGGAAAAAAAAAATTTGGTACCAGAGTTGAGTTAATGTATGTAGTATTAGGGCAAATTGTGAAATGCTTCAAAACATGAAAAAAGTAAACTTTATAATGGCCTAGTGTTTATTTGACCTCAGGTTATGTTTTTCATCATTTTCAATAATAAAGTTTATTTCAAATGTAATTAAATTTTAAAAATATGTCATTTTCACCAAAATACATTTTTAAAACATCCCTAGTGTTAAGTTTTTTTGCAAGGGGCATATACTAAATAATAAAATATACACTTAATATACCAGAAAATCTACACGTTTTGCATGCCATTATATTTTCATTTTTTGAGCATTTGAAAATTGCTAAATGTCACTGACCCATTAATGCCATACTGTGGAAGATCAATAATATCTGTACGAAAACAAGAAGGTGGAATACCCCTACCAGAAAAAATACAGAGAGTATTTTATTAAGTTTGTGTTTCAGAGAATATCCTAAAGTGTACCATGTTCTACCCCTAACCGTGTGCACATTTGTCACAGTTGATGTCCAACAAAAGTGCTGAGGATTGCCAAGTGCAGTCAGTGTTAAACCAAAGGGCAAGTGTAGTTAATATGTGAAATTATAATGGAAGTGTAATATCCTGTCCTGGTGAACTTTCAATGCCACACATTTATGAATGAAGTTAAGAAGTTCCCAGGTTTCAGGTACTACAGGTGACTGACTTCAGAAGGACACGGTGACAAAATGCAGACCACTTCAATTACATTTAAACCCTGTTCCGCCAGTATTAAGAGATTGGAGTGATGGGGGATTATCTGACACTGGCCAAAGTCAAGTGCAGTGGGGAACATTTGTGCAACCTACAGCGCTACAATAAACTCAAGTTAGTATTTTTGACAGCTTTGGTTCAAACTTAACAGCAGCCTTGCATGTTTCTGTGTCTCTTATAGCATTTACCAGCAGACCTGCCCTAGCCACTAGTGTTTTTCACTGGGGGACCCTCTTCTGTACTCTGTCATTGCCTGACTCTTGTGGCTGGGACCTCAGCTCCGCCTTGCCACTTGACGTTTAAAAGCAGAACAAGAAAGGAGAAATGTGCATTACAGATGGTAGAAATTACTTAGCTCACTTAACATCAGAGAACATTTTCCCTTTTTCCTCTGTTTCGGCCTTTTCCACTAATTACTCCAACACTGAAGAAGTAACTGATTTTTGAACAAACAGTTTTTATATTAGCAAGTTATGATACACTTGTACTGTTCATATAGTCAGATCTTCTATCTACAAGACATACATTATATAAAGCCAGCTCAGAACACATTTGATAAACGACCATATACTGGGTGCTTTCCAGGAATTTTGTTCATCATAAATAAATTCTGTGGGCTTCTGTGTCCTGTGGGGTAACACATGGTTGCTAATTCGAAAGAAGTATGCAGCTGTGGACTTATGGTGCACAACAGAGGATGTGATTTATCTGCTAGGTATTGCCTTTAGTTGTAATCTTTTTTGTTTGTTTGTTTTCTTTGCATTATATTTCTTCACATTCCAATTTCCTGCTATAGACAGAAGTTACTAAATCATGAGGTGACAGTTAAGTTTTCCACTGACATGAACTATGTTATACAAGCTTTGTGAAATCATTTAAGTACATTACAAAGATTATGCAAGCGTTATTACATCACTCATGAGATGCTGGGCGCTAAAGTCATCGCTTAGTCGAAACAAACTATTCACTTTTCCCGTGGCCTAGTTCTATCCGACCCAAGAGAATCACATCATCCTCCAAAAATGCGAGAGTGAAGAAGAATGCACGGCCTGGCCAGACTGGCGGTGCGGGCTCACCAGCTGGCTAACTGGGAGCCATTCTCAAGGAGTCGTGAACTTTTGTACACCCACAGCTTCTTACACCCTGGTAGTTGCATGAGAGGAGGACTATAGCACCACAAAACAGGAAGTGTTCAACAAGTGGAAGCAATGGGTGTTTATCTCATGCCATTCATTCAAACCCACCAAACAGACGGGGCCCTGCAAAGAAACAAGAAAGCTGAACCGGCCTCTGGGGAATTGTCAATAGGCCATCACCAGTGAGATCTACAACTGCATGGTGAATTTCAGCTAGGAGAGAGTCAACAAACAACAGAGTTGACATAAATATTATGCATTTTTCCTTCCCAGATTTGGTGGAAACTATAGCTTTATCAAATCAAACTTTCTGAATAAAAAAGTCATGTTAATGTGACATAACAAACATGTGTTTGTTTATTTTAAAATAGACCATGAGTCAGGAAAAAGGCTGAATTGAATTACATTGAAAAAGTCAACAGTTAAGTTTACTATGTTGGGAAGTACTAGTACTATTTCATTTAAATGACTTATTTTTGGTTTTCAAATCTTCACTTCTTTTAAACAGCTTTGATATTATAATGTCACATAACATAATTATTGAATCAAATACAGTGTATGAAAATGATTGTTCACTTTCTGATGTAGACATGACCACAGAGTGCACTTGATCTGAACCTATACCAGACTAACCACTACCATCAAGATGAATGTGGTCCAGAAAGCCACGATTATCAAAACCACATTCAGATGTGTACAAACGGCGACTGAAAGTGAATCTAGTGCATGGTGTGTTTGCCAAGTCATGTGGTCAGCTCCTTAGCCTGTGAAGGAATGAGGCGTACAAAATCTATACAATGCACTGCTATACTGAAGGGCTGCATGACCCTGTCAAACAATGAGATAAATTCAACGCTAGAAGGCCCAGGAAAAATATGAAATATTACCCTTAAACCCATGAAACTTTATACACAGTAAAAAGAGCAAACAGCCATCTGGAAATTTCACAGCTGTCCTAGCAGAGAGGCAAGAGACTTCACTGGGAAACTCTCTGTATCCCTAAGGTATGGATGGTCACAAGTACCTATAAAGAAAAAGCCTGCTTCAAAGTAAACGAAGAGGACTGAACAAAAACGGCAGCTAAAATGAGGCTATTGAGTCCAGCCTCTAGGCCATGTAACCAAGTATTGATCTGTCTTTTTACAAAGGCCAGTCACTCAGAGTTTGAACATGAATTGTGTAACATCACATCTAAAAAAAAAACAAAAAAATCAAAACAATATGATGTGAGGTGTTTATGGTGTCCTCCTGAACCACCCCCAGAATAAACTCTGACCAAATATAACAGCATGCAAATCAACAACCCTTTGTTACTACATTTGTACATATCCAAACCCTGTCCAGCTGTTAACTGAAAACAAGGAATGATTTTAGTATAGGAGACCTCCATACTGCGAATAGTGTAGAGTCATATTAGTAAAGCAGGCCAGCAAAAGAAGATATACCTGTAGAGTTCCTGTCAAGATATTACACAAGTCATTTTATTATTTCCTCCTGTTGCTGTTGGGGACTGACACCTGGGATTGTGCTGACCAAAGACATCGTGGGAGAACTGTCAATGACTTGGCTGATGTCATGAGCAGGAAAAGCAGGATGAGCAGGCTTCTATAAAGGATCAACACTGTCATGCAGATACAGCAAGAGCAAAAGCAGGGAAGGACAAGGGAGTGCAGCAGAAGGATACAGTCATATTTTCCAATAATATCAAAGCCATATGGTTGGTTTTTAAGAAGTTGCCAAGGCTTTGCACAATATGGTACAGTTCAATAAAAACTGTAGTTACCAGACTTAGACAAACTTCATTAATCCGCAGGGGAACTTACTTCTTACTATAATAATAGCAGCAATTTTGTGCATTATTCATTTGCTCCACACTTAGTGCTGGTAAGCTATATTGTAGCCACAACTGCCCTGGGGTAGACTGAAGCGAGGCTGCCAATCTGTGCCATCTGCCCCTTCGACTATCCCCCAACACTCATGCACACACATTCAGTACTAGGCATGAAGTGTCTTGCCCAAGGACGTTTCCACTACAGCTACTTCCACCCCACTGCTGCACTTGGTATTCCCAGCAGTTTTCCATTCAAGTACAAAAAGGGTCCAACTCTGCTTGGTTTCCAAGATCTGAGGAGATCAGCCATTGACAAGGTGGTAGGGCCACAAATATTACACAAATATATAGTGCCCTGATTATGATCTAAAAAAAAAACCTTGTAACTTAAAAACACAACTCTTTTACATTATTATTTTGTTGTAAACCTAAATAGTACATAATTTTGGCTGCTGATACCAATTACTGTGAGTAACCACTAGATTAACCAGCATGGTGGTTAATATGTTTATGTGTATGTTTTAATATGTGTAACATTTATTACAATCTTAATCTCAAGTAGTGTCAAGTATAAGACAGCACTGGCAGAAAAGGAACTTTGTTGTTCCCTAAAGAGGTACATAAACTATAGAATGTGGCTAGTTTAGTACTCCACCAAATTATCATGTGACAGGTTCGCAATGGCCAACCTGGCTAAAAAAGGCATAAGACAAAAAAGGTAAAGAAAAGAACAAGAAGATGTTTAGGGATGGCCATTTGCAATATGTCAAGAGCAACTTAACTGAGAATGGTTGAGGACCACTGTAGCAACTTTTCTTCCTCCTTTAACAACTTTTCTTATTTCTCCCAATCCCATGTGTATTACACAGTAATAATGTTTTGGGTTTTTTTTGTTCTATGGACACACTGTTCATCGCTCACTTGAATCAGCAGACCTCATAAAGAACAACAACATTACTCTGCTTCTCTGGAATGCCAACTGGGACATTGGACCAGCTCTTATCTGATATCTGATGACTTTTACTTAATGTTAATCAAAGTAACATTAAAACAGCATAGAAAGACTTGATGCAGTACACAAACTGCTATTGAGGCTGATTAATAGTGCGTTGTTAAATCACCATCACTTTTATTTAGTTGATGATAATTGTAAAAGCAAATTCAGTAATCAACATTATTGGCCAAAGGTTGAAACAGAGCGTGCTGTGTATGCATGCACACAGGAGCAATTTCATTATTCCAGGTTATGGAGCAGCACCAATCCATCAGGATTACAGCTGCAACAAACACATTCACTGAGCTAGGTGTGACCAATAATCTGCAGTACGTTATGAACAATATGTATGAGTCAAGATGAGATGTTTGGTTAAGAGCTTTACAGTTTGTAAGTATAGAATTTGAGCCTTTGAGTTTCCAACTATGAAAGCTCATGTCTCTGATTTGTTGATCACATTGTCACACATTCCAAAATCTAAGGTCATCTCAAATGTTGAGGCTATAGACCACTGTAAACACATTTTTGATGCACTGCATCATAGACATTTAAACATGTTGGACCATAGCACTACATGCACCATGGCCATGTTATGAAACACAAACAAGGAACATATAGTATTTGTAGGCCTACTTCAAATTGAGCAGACTTTAATGGGAGGAGGTTTACCTTCTGGTCGACAATGGAGCAGACTAGATCTTTGACAGATGACAGTGATGGGTCACTGGGATCTAGGTTGACTGTTTCTCTTGTCAGCCCGATTTGCAGCAGGAAGGACACCCCTTGGAAGGAGCCGCGGGAGTTAGTGGGGCTGGGGGCGTTGTGGCTGCCGTTTGATAGCCGCGTGTAGACTGGCCCAGGTGGGCTTGGAGACGGAGATGGGGTGGATGGTGCAATTGAGGGCAAAGGGTGGTGAGGAGGGAGAGTGTGGAGGAAGGCTCGAGGTAAGGCTGGGGGAGAGGAGGCAGACATTGGAGTTCTTCCGATAGTGACGTGAACAATGATTAAGTCTCAATTGTATTAAAATTTGTGGATATCTACTCAAAGAGTCAAAGGGTGTTTGCAGCAGTCCTCTCTTTTAGTGAGTTACATTGGGTCTTTTAAATAGGAACAATCTTATACATCCAGTCTGTTTTATTCAACTGTTATAAGAGTGCTCCCCAACACTCTGCAAACACTGCAACAAACTTCATATGGAGCTCCTTCTTCGTGAAGTCCACTGTGACCACAGGATGCCTGTCACCACAAACACACACACACACACATTTTAGTTCATGAAGACAAACTTTTCATCCTTTCAAATTAAAGTGATGATTAAAGGCTGGGGATCAGGGGTGACTTCTTGGAGCCTACAGTAGACTACTTCTTACATACTGAAACAATGCTTAGCCTTTACATAAGGTTTATTCAAAGCCTATTTTAGTCACGTGTATTACAACTGTCTAACATAACACCCATTTTACTCCGAAAATAAATACATTTTTACTCTGAAATAGTCTATAGGATAATTAAATGGTGAGCCGGCAGATGGGAAATACTTTTTCGATAAACATCTGGATCCAAGGCTCGAACACATCTGCACCCCTCCTACTTGTAAGTGGCTCGCTGGCAGAACACAAGCCTTGTCTCGAATGCCAGCAAAACAAGGTTATACAAGGATCTGGATTTGCACATTCTCGTCAGATTATGTTGTACGATAACTATTCTTTTGGTCTAATGTTGGGTTGCACCAAAACATTGTGGCAGATGTGTGAGAAAAAACGCCTTACCTCCACAGTCGGCGAAGGGCGCCTTTCTTTCCATTGTGACTGAAGAAACTTTGTAACTTCATCAAGTGAGGAAAGCAGTCCCGAAACTTTACTGGTCTTCTCTCGCAGCCAAAAGCTCGACGGCGCGTCCCGGGTTACATTCAGAAACATTAGAAAAAGTTAAAAACGCGACGATGTAGATCTGGTCGCTCATTTTCTCTTATCTTTATTCCAAATTGTAAATTCATGCGCATCTTATTATCCTTCCAGCTGTGACTACTCCCCCTGCTTGACGAAAAAAGAGCAGCGGCCGCGACTGGGGCTTGGAGTCTTTTATTATATCCGCATAACTGACTTTCCATGTGAACGAAGGAATATTTGAACTACACTCCCTGTAAAGCAATGGCGCCTACAACGGTGCTAGAACCAATGCGCATGTGCCTTCCTTTTCCGTTATTTTAACAAGGTCTGCCCAGAAAAAACTCTGCAGTCCAGACCAGACTAGAAACTCAGAAGTGGAGTTGAAAGGGACTTTATGTGCAGCTCCAACTTAATTTTATTGGTTTTACGCACAGTCTTCTGTTTTATAAAAGCTTTGGTCTATAGCTTACAGGAAAGAAGTTTATTACACTGTTAATAAATAAATAAACTAAATTAGAAGAATTAAAATAAGACTGCTATATATCCATCTTTTTCCATTTCAGGAATATTTTAAGGACATATTTTAAGGAGGAAACACTAATGCCTTGAAACTTAATACAACTTAAAAGACAGCACAATAGAAAACAACATAGATTAATTTTTTTATTAAGTGGAGAAAACATATTTGAAATCAAATGTTTTGCATTCTTAATACTCTGGAAAAGTTGGGTCCACTATGTTGGCCCAGGCCATGAGACCGCCACAAATGTCTTTCACTGTGATTTGGTCTACTTCTGATCCACTCATTTCTTCCAATACTTTCACTGCCTTTTGGGAGAAATTGCCCATCTTACAGATCACAAACACTGGAAAATAATAAGACAACATTTTAATACACAGCATATCATGCAATTACTAAAAGCCTACTGTATATTCAACAGCTAAATCTAATATATTATATTGGAATCAGTAAATAAAAAAAAAAATGAAATTATTAGATTCACACAAGTCGAAGACTAAAGTTAACTTTAGCTCATTTGTATATAAAAAACACACACAGAGATAAATATTTAGAACACTAAAATAAAGTTGATGAATAGTGATTTTTCAAGCAGGCCAGCTGTCCAGGTTGACAAAACCTGCTTTGGAAAAGGTATCGCCTAGCAACACCATTACAATCTGTTACTAGCAGTGTAAGATATGCCACCACGCACACATTTTGAGACAACAGCATGGACTGTGAATATGTAAACTTGGCTTTACGTGTCTGGTCATTTTAAAAAGCATGAATAGTCATGAGTGGTGTTTTGATACGTTACCTGCAGGCTGGCAGTCACCTGCCATCTGCTGTTTCAACTGGCTGATTCTGTCCCTTAGTAACTGGATCTGATCACTCTTCCTCTCCTCTAAACTTGAGAGTGGGATGTCTGGCAGCAATATAAGCAATATAACCAGGCAAACATATGGAGAGGAACACACGATCCCCATAGACAGAGTCATATCTGGATCTAGATCAGAAGGATACTGAGAGAAAAGGGCAAGTGGCATATGTCCACCTCCACATCGGGACGCACATCCAACAGAATATGGGGGTCAGTCCTGTCCAGTATGGTTTTATATTCCTGTAATTATAATTAAATTATAATTGCATTTAATTAGAGTAGAAATACATACAAAATTGTTGATGTTGTTAAATGTAGAAATATCTAGTTAGGAAACCAAATGGCTCAGCAGTGGGGTTGACTGAAGGTGTTTTAGATTAGTGGATACTCTCTAAATCAGTAACTGTGCTGTGTCTAATTGAGAACTCTTGCACAATCTTCATTACCACTGAATCAAATTTGATAACATCTCTGCACCTAATGACTCATCTGGTTTGAAAGCACCAATTCTGCTGGAATATTAAATAGCTCTACACTACTCCCAAACAGAACATTCTTTTCCAGAGCAAAATTATCAAGCCAATTTTAGGTCATTTCCCATTCAAGGCTGGGTCATTATTGAGATGCTATCAGTTTATAAATGAACATAACATCTTAGAAAATTGGTGGTAATTTCATAATAAACATGGCCAAGTATAAACAGAGCATAAGTAACATTTGTTTTAAACTTAAGGCGCAATACCTTTACTGTGATTCGTTGATCTCTGGAGAGGAGGTTGAGCTTTTGACACTGAAACACAATACTGATTGAGCATAACATTATGATACCTAGTCCCATATGCAGTAATATGAAATAAATGACTCCTGTAATGGAAACAATAGATGGAAATAAGCTATCACAAATAAATGGATGTCACAGAATGAAAAGACTATCAAGGACTGGGCTCAAATAACAATGGACATTTATACAATGGAAAAATTATCCAAACTACCAATTACTGGTATAAGAGGGACAAATATGCCAAGCAGCATATGCCACACTATTTCTAAATGAATCATACCATATTTATTTTGAATTGTTGTTCCCTCTCTCAGTCAATTTTTTATTTTGTTTATATGTGTTTTTGTCCTACAAAATAAAACCATATGTATGAATAAATAAATAAATAAAAACAATAACAGCATTCAGCCAGAAAGAGATACCCAAGCTACTCCTGCAACTGGTTCTTAACTATTGGACCAGTCTGCACAAACCAGCACATCCCATGTGTGCTTTGACAATCTTATTTAAATCCTTGCCATTCCATTCATTCAGTTTCTTGTAAATAAACTTGAAGTAAATGTTTACTTGCTGACTAATATACTATATACTCTTATTGTGTATGCAGATTCTTTAGTATTAACCCTTTACAACCAAACTAACCTTATCTGTTGCAGCCGAACCGCAAAAGGTTTCGTAGTCTGCAAGTTGGGTAACACTGGGGTTCTCTCCACACACTGCGCAGTTGGCCTGCTTGGGGCGGAGCTTGATGGATCTGAACCTGGTCTCCAAGGCATCAAACATTACAAGCTGCTGGCCACAGGAAGCTAGCATGCATGGTTAAGGAAAAAGGCTACTTTGTTCCTCTGCTTCTATCCCCTATGCACCTAAACTAAGAGAATGGAATAAGCTGGCATCTGTCCTGATTATGTATAAATGTCACCTAAACAGAAACTAAACAATGCTTATTAAGGCCAGGTGTTAGCAAGTGTGTTACAATACAATAGAAGAACAGGATGCAAAAAAATATGACCATAAACATAGGAGTCAGATAAGCTCAATTAATTTGTAAAATTGATGTCATATGGTAAAATAGTAGAATTGTTTAATGCACTAAACAAAATTATAAGTTCCACATTTATATGGAAAGTAAGTAACTAAGTAAGGATACAACCACGTCCTGAAGCAATCTTGAGAACCTCCAGCGCTTGCAAACACCCCATTATACCTGGAACTAAATAACAAAAATATTTTTAGAAAAAATAAACACTGTTAAGATTAAATAATAGAAGTAAAAAGCAGTTCAAAGTGTAACTACTATGTCTGTGTAATCCCTTAGTCGTACCAAGTAGGTTTAAATTTCTACTATTGTAATAAAATGTTGCTATTGTAATTAAATGTTAACTACAACCAACACTGTTATTGCAAATATATTTTAGTATTAAATATATATTTGCTACAGTATAAAATTAATATAATCTTCTTATATAAAATACCACCAAGGCATTTAAAATATACATACATGAATGCATTTTTTCACAATACATTAATGAAAATTTACTAACCTACTCCCAACACCCCTCCGTCTGAACAGTTAGTCACTGTCTCTGGGGGTGGAGGTACAGGATAGAGACATCTGTAGCATGGGCCTCCACTATAGTTGTAAACTGTTAACTGCAAATTAAAATACAGATGCAATTACAAAAAAGACATTAAACTCAAAAGTGTTTTCAAATTGTTTTTACTCTCACCTGACCCTCCATCCTCAGAGCACTTGCAGACACAAGTGGCTTTCCGCTTAAAACACAGGCATCATTCACCAAATA
>KN479420.1:76921-92453 GCA_000787095.1 Periophthalmodon schlosseri | reverse complement strand
ATTGTAGCCTATATTTTGCCACTTTAGCGTCTCCACTCCAGTGAATGGACGCACTCACAGTGACGCGCAGTGGTGGTGAACGATCTTGAACGATGCTGAAAGCCACGGGTCCTCCCTCCTGCCTTTCACATGATCCGTAAGCTTTTAGAGAGGAGAGCCTGGAATGTGGAGAGGAGCGACAACAACGATGGCTGAGCGGACTACATCATATTTATTTTACACGGTGGTCATAGTCGTGACATATATCCAGTCCAGTTATGGGGTCCCTTGGACCCAAGAAAAGGTAAGCCACCTATCGCTTTCATTCCTTTCCACTTTGCCCGTGCATTGAGATGTTTTTGTAATACTTACTTTTTCACGTTTCCTTTCATTTTGCAAAAGAAAACAATAGGCATATCTTGTGTTGTTTACAATTAATTAAATCTCCAGTTTCTGTTGATTAATAGCTCATAGAGTACAAACAACCTAAAATTATAGTATAGTATAGTATAGTATATTTTAGAAATGAGCGCTGTCTTGTATAGGGGAGGATATAATATTATAAACAGCCTAATTTTGTGGGCTCTGATAAGATCCATACTCAGGTAAGCATCTGTTGTAAACAGTAATTGTCTTGAAATTCACTGTAAGGCTGTTTGGCCATTCGTGTTCATTTGCTCTCTTCTTCTTTCTCCCTGGTTGCTATGGCAGCAGGGTCTCCATCATTGATCTTCCACAACTGCACAGCTTGATATTTATAGACTAGATCCCCCAGTTAACCCTGAGTAAGCTTGGCAAGCTTACTTGTGGGGTGTACTGGCTTTGTGACCACATGAAATTACAACCCATGAATGCACTCTGTAATTATGGCAGGGGTGTATGAGTCAACAGGTTTCGCAAGAGCATGTTTTGTTTCTGAGACAAAATTTTATTTCATTTTTTTTTTCTAAGTGGTAAACAATGTGTCTTTTTACCTCTGTTTTCTACATTAGGTTTAATTTGTTACAATAACAACTAGGGATTTGTACATGTGACCTTTGTGTTCAAATCAATAATAAAGTATATGAGATTAGACAGTCAATATTTTTTCACTCTTGATTCAATCGAAACTACCATGAAACTACCAAGATACAGCATAATCAATAGAGTTCTGCCATTTGCTCTGGTAATGATATCTGGCACCTTGTTTGGTTGAGGTAACAGTATCCTTGGCTCATAGTAGACTGTGACTAGACTTTAGTTTCAGTTGCGCCAATAATGTGTCATCAAACCACCTACTTATTATCTTAATATTCAGAACAATTGTTGACAGTGAAATTGGTTGGGGCATCACAACACACATTTATCTCTTTACAGTAATTTGATGCATGAACCCCATTCCAAAAACTACATTTACTACATTACTCTTGCAATCAAATTGTCCATGATGCCTTGATATGAAAATGCTGTATGTTTTATGTCTTTTAGCTGCAGCACAGAGCCACCATGCTAACACCAGAAGAGATCCAGATAGCTCTCTCTCACACTAACCTGGATCAGATGTGGCAGAGGGATCTGAGACCACTCCTTGTCATCAGGTACCCAGGATCTCCAGGAAGCCAGGCTGTGCAGGAGGTGAGTAAATATAAATAATTCTCTGTCTAAACAATAATAGCCAAAAAGTGTAGTATGTAATACTCTTGTAACTTTACCATAGCACATCAAA
Organism: Periophthalmodon schlosseri; assembly: GCA_000787095.1. Lineage (NCBI taxonomy): Eukaryota > Metazoa > Chordata > Actinopteri > Gobiiformes > Gobiidae > Periophthalmodon > Periophthalmodon schlosseri. The sequence goes on along the minus strand of KN479420.1, from coordinate 90,769 downwards.
ACAACCCTGAGTTCTCTGAGTGCAGGATGGGAAGTGACAGAAGACAGGTTCATGTCTCAGACTCCATATGGCCCCCTGCCCTTCACTAACATCATCGCCACACTCAACCCTTCAGCCAAACGCCGTCTGGTGCTGGCCTGTCACTATGACTCCAAGTACTACCCCCCACAGTTCCATGGCAGGGAGTTCCAGGGTGCCACGGACTCTGCTGTGCCCTGTGCCATGATGCTCGAGCTGGCACGGGCCTTGGATGAGGAACTCAAAGCTCAGAAGGTCAGGAAGCATTTTTTATCATAACTCATTATGCTTTTATGAAAACAAATTGTTTCTTAGTTGGCTCCCGTTCCTATGTGTACAATGTAAATCTATTATAACATTGAAAAGTACATTATGTATTCCTATGCTGCTTCAGGCTGCTGTTTGCCTGCAAAACAGACAGCGATGTGACTCAGCCAAACTCAGCTGTCTGGCAGTGAAGCATTCAAGAGACATGGACAAAAAAATTATATCAGAGTAAAAATTTGATCATCTAGAATGTCATCTTCACAATCAAGTTGACAGGGTTAAATATTTCACTGTGTACTCTCTATCTCATATATATATAAAATTAATTCTTTGCTGTATAGTAATTTATTGATGTGCCTCTTTATGATGTTTTTTTTTTTTTTAAATGCAACTGCTATCCACAAGGGGTCAGCAGAGCATTGTGACTGAACTGTAGAGTGACATTTCATTGTCTTGTTAATTGCCCCATAGAGCTCAAACCCCAACCTGACACTGCAGCTGCTCTTCTTTGATGGAGAAGAGGCTCTGTTCCAGTGGACAGCCACCGACTCTCTGTACGGCTCTCGACACCTGGCCGAAAAGATGGAGTCTACTCCTCACCCCGCTGGAGCCACTGGGACCAACCTGCTGCATGGCATGGTATGAACTCCCAGCAGATGTCACACTCTATATTAAAAAGATCTTTAAACAAAACAAATACTTCAAAGAGTTTTTTAAGTCTCAAACACCTTCTTTTTTTCAGGATTTGTTTGTGCTGTTGGACTTGATTGGTGCCCCAAGTCCTCGCTTTGGCAACCAGTTCTCCAGCACATTACGCTGGCTCACCAGACTCCAAAACATAGGTATAATTTCTCACAGCCTTATTGACACTGACACTGGTGATGAATACTTTTTTTATTAGTCAATACTTCCATTTTGCAAATTTTAATTGCATGTGCACTGCAGCACTGGTCAGTTATATTGTTATTGCAAATTTGGGGCAATATTGCCCTGACCCTACCCTCTGCAGTCTGCGAGGTATTGACCTAAAATTGTTATTATATTTTTAAAAAAATCTTTTTTTCCAATTGTTTTCACAGAACGCCGTCTTCACTCCATGAACCAACTCGTGGATCATCCAAATGACATTCAATATTTCTGGCCAAATGTTCCTGTGGGCAGTGTCCAAGATGACCACATACCATTCCTAATCAGAGGTACTTCAGACTCTACTTCATTTACATTTTATTTGTATTACTTGTCAAAAAATATATTCTTTATTTCCTCCACAGGTGTGCACGTTCTCCACCTCATTCCCTCTCCATTCCCATCTGTCTGGCACACATTTGATGATAATGAGCAGAATTTGGATCGTGCCTCCATTCAAAACCTCAATAAGATAATTCAAGTCTTTGTACTTGAGTACCTCAATGCCAAACCAGCAGTCGCTTCAAACCCATCAAATGCCCCATGAAAATCTATAGTAGAAAATATACTACATTATATTATATATTATCTATAAACAAGATCATCAGCAACAGCATTGATAGGCTATACAGTTGTAGTTAAAGGTATGTAAAATCAAATACTAAGTTACTCTAAGGTCCAATTTTTCCTCCCGGGAGCTTCAGTCACCATCATTCAGATCAGCACACAAGATCCTCTGTGTTAAAGCTACACTGCCTTCTTTATAGTCCCTTTTAATGCTTAGACTAGAAATCTAGAGTCAATGTTTATATTCCAGCCCTATATTAGGAAGCATGCTTCATATGAAATCTGTTAATATTTAGTTTAGTTTGGCTTTAAATATTTGTATTCAGTATACAAAGTATTTATTCATACTTTTTTATTTTCTTGATCCACTAAATATAGTATATTCTCAGTTATTCACAAGCAACATGACTAATTAGGTATCTTTCAGTCTCATTAGAAATAGTATTAGACTTTCAAGTGCTGGTATTTGTGTATACTGCCATAATTATAATAGTTTTATTTTAACGTGGGAGCCAACATAGTATAAAGTGCCAAAGCTGTACATCCTGTATTTTGACTCTACAATAAATGTTGATTCAAAAAACATGAATGTGTTTATATGTTTTAGCAGGTCTTTATTTGGGTGTACTTATCATTAGAAGCATTGGGGATAAAGATATCCAATGTCCTGTAAGTTACAGGGAGTACACCACATAGTATCTTGTTCTCGATATATATTCTGTTTTTCTTTGGGTGATTTGACCATTTCTTCCCACCAGACGATACTTAAACTGGAAAACTGAACTACATAGTGATCATAAGGGTCACAGGGACACATATCTTTATTGTAACAGAGAGAGATACACAGCGATACCTTTGTGACCTCATAGGAGAGAGCATTTGACAGACATGGACTTGGACACAATCAAAAATAAAAGCAGATTCAGCACTTGTTCACCTTCCTTGTTGCATTTAAGTCTGCAATTTAAGGCTGAATAAAGTGATTTCACGGTGTCACCAACAGATGGCAGTAGGCTAAAATTGTTTCAGTACACAAACGACTGAACAGTAAAATTGAGTAATGTGACCCGTGTGAAAACAAACAGATAAAATAATCTGATTTCAACAAAATATGTTAGGTGATTACTGATAAATAGACCTCTACTTGAGAAAGCCTTTCTAAAAATGACATCAAAGAGGACTAATTCAAGTCTGAGATATAGGCTACTGAAAGGCTTCATACATGCACTTTGCCTACTGTTTTATTCAAGGCAAACTCTCAGTCCAAGATGATTAAAAACACACATTAAAACTACCACATGTAATGAGGACGCCTCTAATTTCAAATTGAGCTCAACAGTCCCGCCCACTTCGAGGTCGGAAGTAAATTTTCCATTCATTTTTCGCATAGATTTTTCGAAAAATTCTAATATTAAGAGTTCAAAGGCATTGTGGAGGCTAACCAGCTAAATGCTACCTAATATCCATAATTCAGTTGTTTTAAGGCCTAATAGGCGAAATGTGTTAATAACTTCACAGTTTATAAAGTTTCAGAAGTAGATTTTACATAGGCCTAAAATTATAGGTCTTGTGGTCATTATTTACCATGAAGCTAACCCTGAGAAAGCTTTAAAACTTTTTTTTATTTCATTTTATTTTATTTTATTTCGGAAAGTCTACGAGAAAATTGAATGGGAAATTGACTTTCAGAACCAGAGGGTGGGCGGTCACTGTTGAGCTGGGTGGAACTTTATAAACGTCACTGTAGTTTCGTTCAAGTGACATGTGTAAATTTTAGATAATTTTAGAACATAACAGCGATTACATTAAAAAGTTACAAAGTAGAGACGGTTTCAACAGTGGTCACCTGGACATTATTTTTGCGATCAAGACGTTTCGCAAAAATAATGTACAGATGACCACTGTTGAAACCGTCTACTTTGAACCAATCCTGGACGAATGAGGGATTACGCCGTATCATTAAAAAAAAATACATTTAAGGGCATTTCCATTAGTGAATGACAAAATATTAATAGGCATAGACAAGAACCTACGTACTGCTAGATTTTGTGCGTATTTTTGCATGATTGGGCTCTCTACTCTGTCTGCTGAGTTATATAAAGTCCCAGCATTTTTCCTGCGCCATGAAGGCAGCACCACTCACACGCCTGTGCGCCTGGGAGCTGAGGGGACTCGGGAGTTGTGGGGGATTTTAGCCCGGCCTCCAGTGCTCTAGTCATGCGTGGACAGAGTTGAGAAGTGACTGAAGAGTGCGCTCCGAACACAAACACACGGCAACTCCGCATCGCCGCTTCAGAAAATGTGACAACACTTCGATCGTGTTTTGTTTTACTTTTTTCGCCACAATTGGCACACTATTACATTTCTTAAACCGACAGTAGCCTTTTGAAGACACCATGGAGCCGATAACCAAGTGGATCCCAAAGCAAGTTGTGGAGTGGATGAAAGGTACGTCTAGTTTTGGATACAAATGATCTGTTTTCGTGAAATAGGTCGTATGGCACAGCATAGCCTACTGTCTGAACTCTTAACCCCGAGCTCTCTAGTTTCGTGGATACTGCGCAGAGTAAGTGACAGCATACTTCTGCTGCACGGAGGCACGCTCACAACAATAGAGCTGCATTTTTGAAGCTACTTGAGGCTGTTTGCAACCTCCCAGTGCAGTGTCAGCTCAGCTTTGTTCGACTGATCCTGTTGCAAAGGAGACATAACCTGGCCAAATACTGCATAATCTAGCAATAGCCTACATTTTTATCCTTTTACTTGTAGCCTTAGAAATTAGCTCACAGGTGGGGAAATGGTTAAACGTGTATGTGTGACACTATGACAGCAAGGACTGTATATTCTTGTTATAAAAGTTATTTAATGATGGGAAGAGTCCACTATTCATCAAGTCTCACCATCTTGTGACTGTTCATCTTTAGGCTTCAATTTAATTCTAAAAGTCATTCATTTTAAGAAATGCCTCAGATAAAACTCACGAGTTTCAGGAGCTCAGGAATTCTTGCTTAATGACAATGACATCATTATTAGTTTTTGAACCTGGCCTCAGTCACAGCATTGGTATGTCTAGTGTGCACTGTAAAAACTTCATGTCAACCAATGGGTGGAAGTTGTCCTGGTGCTGTCATTATAAACACAGCCATTGTACTGTGTATATTGTAAGGCTTATGGAAGAATGGTATGTTTATCTAGCCAGTGAAACACACTTTCCTCTCAAATGTAAACATTTGCATATTATATCTTATTCAGATATCACAGTAGGGCTGAGCAATATGGTGATGAAATTGTGATTTCATCTCCTGTGATGATACGCTATTTTGGTCATATTGTGTTGTACTAGTTCTCACAGTGAAGTTATTTTAAAGTGTACATTAATGTGATAAAATGAATATTGTGTCCCGCTGTGATATGGTTTTTTTGCCATATCGCCCACCTCTATGCCACAGTTACCCCTAGTGGCTTCCCTGGCCTGTGCTCACAGCTGGGGAGCTAAAGGCGATTGTGTGTGGTGCTTAGCCTCTGTGTGCCCATTGAAAAGAGCTGTCCATTGCTTGCTGGGACACAGGATTAGTTGTCCCAACTGGCTCCAATGCATTCAGTCAAGTGAAAATCTGACTCAGCAGTTGACCCCAAACCACTGGATTTGCAGACTCTTGCAAACATTCTCTCTGTGAACTAGTGACAAAGATAGCTGTCTGTTACTTTAATTCCTATAGACCTTTATCAATTATGTTGCTTTGAACTGACAGCCAAAATATTGCTTTCACTGCACTGTTATGATTTGAAAAGCAACTATAAGCCTGGGAGGCACTGGAGTAAGATACAACTGCTTCAGTAATCGAATACACTACAAGCAACAACTGTAGCTCTTATAACTGTCATCTACCATTTAAACATGTAATGCAATACTTGTTGTGTGCTGCATGCTCAAATTTGAGTGGGGTATTTTGAGGCTAAACTTTTTAAACCTGTGAACAAGGAAGGATAGGTGCCAGACATCTGCTAATCTATTTTGCAGTAAATTCATACTCTGTTAAGCTTTTAATTCTGAGGTAAATTTTCATTCTACTGACCCACAAAACGGTAGAGCTGAACTAAAACAAGTGCTGTTATTGTCTGCTTGGTGTTTGTGTCTGGTTGTGACAGTCTGCTAAAAGTTGCATTAGTCTTAAACAGAACTTAATGCAGCTCTGTGGTCCACTTTGCCTCAGGTTGTTTTCCAGTTACACAGGGGTTCTTTTGTGTATTGAGACAGTTAATGACTTACATTGTTCAAGGGACTCAAGCACAGTAGCTGGTGGATGTTTATTACAAGTGAAAGGGCTTTTCTTTTTTGACTTAAAACTCAATTGTTTTTCAGAAGTGCAGATGCCCTGAGGAGTAGTTCCTTCAGCATTAGCTCTGATCCTTTAACAGGACATGTGGTGTGGTGTGATGGCCAAACCATATGTCGTGTGTAGCCCTTTAACATGCTGGCTTCTTTAGTACATTTTAATGAGAGTATGTAAATGGCCTTGCTACTTTGTTGTGACTCACACTTTGTTATTGCATGCTGTACACTTCAGTCACATGTTCCTTGTCATTTGCTAAATATGGTCCTTACTCTACATTAGGGAAGCTGAAATTGGCAGGTCCAACGAATCAGGATTGGTTGGTTCATTAATCTTATAACTGTCAAGTCTAGGTGTGGCATCTCATACCAAAATCCCAAATCATAAATCCATTAATTATTTGCAATTATTGACAGGTTTTCCCCTTGTTTTGCTGGCGATTTTTGGTTGTTGGGGAATATGTCATTTCAGGCTTAAATGGAACTCTTTGAATTTCACTTAGGTGCCAAGAAGTTAATTAGCCTGTCAGGAAGGTAGCAAACAAGTACTGAGTCTGCTTTTATCTTTGACTAAGAATAACAGGATTGCGTCCAAGTCCATGCCTGTCGAATGCTCTCTCCTATGAGGTCACGAAGGTTTCACTGAATATCTCTCTGCATTACAATAAAGGTATGCGGCCCGTGACCCTTATGATCACTATCTCGTTCAGTTTCCTGTCTTATAATAACTCCCATCTTTGTCCATTACCTATTTTTTAGCTATTCAGTTCTAGTGTTATCCTATTGTGTCATATTGATGGGTTGATAACTGCACAGCTTTGCTCCTGAATTAGTCTTTTTGGATTTGTGACTGTGTTGAAAGATGATTCCCCCTGGGGAGAATGGACTCAAAAGACTTCCAACACTGTCAGTCCCTGCACTGCCTGTTTCTCACACAGCCCCATGTCACAGCCCTATAGCCCTGGGATAGTGGGCATATGGGAACTTGTGCAGAAATGATCAATAATTAAAAGCTATCCAAAATTACAAAGGAGTGCTAATGTCTTTTAAAAGTGATCACATAGTTGCCCTCTGTGTCACCCGAAAGTCAGTTTGAATTTGCATTTGTTGTCCATTGAGTGTCCATTAGAACAGGAAACCAGACCAGTGTCTCGGGTCTGTTCCTGCCAGCTGGGAATACACCACAATGCCTTTTTTTATTCAAATCTAAAATGTGCATTGCAAATCCTTCAGATGATCCCTGTGAGCTGCTCGGCTTGACTCTTATTGCAATGTGTTGGCCTGTCAGATGACCTGCTTAAGCTATGGGAATACTGTGTTGTAGTGCAACGTGAGGGGCTCTGTATAGTTTTGAGAAGCATCAAGTTAATTCATATCAGACAGATTGGTGAGGTTATTTCAGTGCAATAATGTCTGCATATAATGTAACATTATGTCCCTATAAGGTTTTATCTTATAAAACCTACCAACCTTGTGCTCTAGACCTTCACAACCTTCAAATTTTATTGCTCCTAGACATGTGAACTAAATATTTTTCAATTCTAATCACAATTGCAATATTTGTCTGGAAAGAAATATAGGATAATATTTCCACACTTATTTTTAGGTCATATCATCAAGGGCACTGTGGTATGCCAAACATCAGAGAAAGTGTTGGTAGTGTCTTCAAAGGATTGCTAATGCCTACATGGTCTGATAACCACAGGACACGAAAGGCATGCAGATGTGGGCTGCACCTACCAAACCAACAGTCCAAAGAATGAGCTGTCAAAACACATGTCCCAATTGTCCAGACACCGTTCATGGCCAGCGGTAACTTTTTACCTAGAGCCTAATGACATTATGAATTTAAAGTACATTTATGAAGTGTTGGTGTTAGGAGCAGCACATGGGCTCACTATAGCATGGCATTTGGGTGAGTGCCAGAGCAGAGCTACTTTAGAACATGTTCAGACTAGTCCATGTTTCCTGTCACCAGCAGAGAGTGAAGTTCCAGCTGGTGCTATGTTGTGTGGCCTGCTACCATACAGCTACAAGAGGTGAAAGAAGCATACTCCTTCAAAAAATACAAATAATTTGTGAGGATTACAATTAGGGTTGTCACAAAAAAAATGCATAAACAAATTGATACTAAATGTGAAACCATATATACCATTTTTAGCAAGTATTGATGAACTAATAATAAGAATGAAAACTTTCCTGAATAACTGTCTAACAGTATATTCATTAAAACTAGTTTAAGACCACAAGATAATATTACTACAATTATTTTTGAGTTAAAATAACACATATATGTATAACATTTTAACATTTGGTTTAACAACATTATATACATTACAATTAATGTCCAGAATTGTGTGTAGCCTTTTTATCTTCATTTAAAACAGTTTGCTTGTTATATCAAATTTTGTTGAAATTGTCAGCTGTGTCAACTCTGTATTGTTGGGTGGCTGTGTACATTAGAGAGTGATGAGTGATAAGGAGGGTTAATGGACCAGCCTATGTTTTCACAGACTGGACGGTGCACTGATGAACCTAACCTAAATAGATTCTGTGTTTATGTTTCATCAGGAATCTCCAAGGCACGTGCCATTGGGGTCAAAGTTTACTGTTGTTTGTGTGGCTTTATAATGGAATACAACCCCTTTAATAGGCCTGTGAAGCTGATAAGATATAAAATTGCTAAGCTTCTGTTTTGATTTGGTTACTCATTGGGAGTTGGTTGAAAATTCCCATGGTACTTTTTTGAACTTTGAACCTTTCAAAAAAATGTACTTGCTGTCTTTTTTTTCTTTCTTTTTTAGGATAATTTGTGTCATTTTGTTCTGACATCAAAGTTCAATGGGGAAATATCTAAAAAGAGGGAGTGGTCATTGCTTTGCTTGGGCTTTACAAAGAATCCCCATATTGTTAGTGATGATGCATTACACCTGGGAGCCTCCTTTGTGTCTGGTGCCCATTCTCATCCATGTGTTCTTGACTACATATTTATAAGTAGAAACAGGTCTGTCACCTTGCTAATCCATCTGACCTACAACTGGAGCAGGTAAACACACAAGCCACCTGTTTGTAAATCTAATAGTCTTTTCGCTGGTAACAGATATAAGTGTAATCTGTCGAAAAGTTATTTAAAAGTGTTTAAAAATGTTAAATGTGTGTTATGTTGGCTAAACTAGATAACATCATGGCTTATGTGGCCCGTGGGTGACAAACTGTTGTACTGTCACTGTGCATGACTCACACACCCACACCTGCACGGAGAACTGGATAGACTGCCCACAAGACTACAGCCTCCAGTAATGTTTTAGTCTTGGATTGCACAGTTGGGCTACATTTGTTTATTTGTGTCACGCATGTGTTAAATTTCCTTGCTTTGGGAGAGAGTGACAAGGGTGCCTACATGTTTTTGAATAGGGATTGTAATTTTGTATTTAATGTACAAACCACGTATACAATTTGGTAGGTAAAGACATAAATTAGAATTGAATCATATTAGGTAAAATTTTCTTTTTGTGCACCATTAGCAGATTGTGTCAGGAAGGGCATCTGTCATAAAATCCAGATTACAGCACAGTGCACACATGGCCAAAGCCACTAAAATGCTGTTACGTTGTGAACTACTAGGTCAAAAAACTTTCTATGATTGAAGATAAAGGAACACCTATACCATTGCATGCTTGCCTTCTCAGTCTGACTGGCACCACCCACATTTATAGCGCGTAGCCATACAAGCAGTGGAAAGTATAAGACAATTTAAAGAAAATGAAGCCTTATGCTCGTCTTTACCATGTCTACCCCGCAAAACCAAATAAGCATTGTCACAGATCATAGCAGCACAATGCCCACTAAGTTTAGCTGGCTCCTTGTGGTGCTGATGCGTCTGTAAAAAGTGCTCTATTCCCATGGCTTTCTAAATGAGTTGAGGCCATTTCCTGCTTCAAGCTCTGCTCATCTTTATTGTGGTTCTCATAGGCAGCCATTATGGGGCTGGTAAATGGGTCTGTAATCAGTACATAGGGCCACCCTGATCATACCGCGTAGATGTCATGGGAATAAAATGACGACATGTTTATATCGCCATAGCAATTGCTTTGAACCGTGGTTTAGCCGTAATGGGGGCTTACCTGTTGCACATAGTTATTTTCTGATGCCTAACTTGTCCGTCTCCGCGTCTGCACTTAGTTTCTCACCATTTGCGAGGCTCCTTGCAAGTATAGTGGTCTTTAATTATAGTTTTGGCGTTGGGAAATGGTGCATCGGTAGTAGTGTTTTTAAAAGTGCACACAAGTACTTCTTAACAAAGCTAACTTGTTTGCTTGCTTCAGAATGCTTCTAGCAGTCATCATGGTACTGTAACTATCTTGGTATATTGTCAACAAACAACATCAGAAATATAAAGTTGGAATTGGACCCAAATGACAAAATAATGGATGGAGAACTTGTACTCTGGGTGGGGGCGTTTCGGATAGTTTTGTGGTGTAGGCTGTGCTCTTTACAGGCTGTTTATGCTGGTGGTAACGAGCTGTAGATGCCTGGTTGACCAACTGACCAAGAGAGTGGAGAGTGATGGGTATTTACATAGACCCAAAGGTTACATGGCTAACCCTTAGTATTTTTCTTTTCCTACACCCAAACAGTAGCTCCACTTATGTGCACTTGTTGACCTGAGTTGCTTGTGAACTCCATATTGTACAGATGAAAATGTCAGAAAGGTAAATTTGCATATAAGCTTTGAGACTGACAACAAAAAGACATAATCACCTAAGATGACATTTGAAGTTTATTTGAATTGTTAAAGGTCATTTGATGGCTATTTTTTCTATTGCGTTCTTGCAGACAGACAGATATAGATAATACTGATTTTTCCATTTGTATTTTGTAAGTCATCATCGCATAACATTGGACAAGGCAATTCCATTTGATCTCAATTATTTTTGCAGTTTGAACTGAGAATCAAATAGGGTTTGTAATGGTAGGATGCCATTTGGCCACTGACGCATGAAAACTAAAGCAGCAATATTTCAGAATGCTGTTTTATGTAGAAACTAGGTGGGAATTTTGGTATGTGAGATAAAGCTAGTTACGTGGTTTGCCTTTAGCATTTTAAACCTGTTCATATTGAGAAAGTACATGCTGTGTAGGTGTCACCAACCCGTTGACCTATAGACAACAAGTTCTTCCCATCTCCAATGTGCCTCCAGCAGTTTGTGTCTATTTGTTTCTTGTTCTGTCTTGTTCTCTATGCTTGTGACCCTGTGCAACCATTAATCAAATGACACCAAAAAAATTACTTATAACTTCTAACCTGCATAACAAATTATCTCAACATATGTCCATGCAAAATGTGACGCGGGCATGTGCGTTAGCCAGAGGTAAGGATTTAGCCTAGGGATCCACTCCATCCGCAACAGTCTTGTGAACTTTGACCCCGACTCCGCCCCCTTTTCTCTCATCAGTCATCGTCCGTCACCTCTGGAGAGACAGAGGTGGCTTTGTGCTCCTCAGCTGCCTCTGCTCACTCAGTCAGGAAGCCCACTTAGCACACGTCACTGGCGTTTTGTAGATGCCAGTGTTGGAGATTATGGTACATGAAGTGAAACACCCTTTGTTGGTCAGAGGAAGTGGTGATAAGATTATAACAGGGTCGCCCGGGGTCACAGCCCAGAGAGGAGCCACACCCTGAGTCACTCCGGTGTATATACCTAGATGAGTAGATGTCAAACACAAGTGTCATACCTCCAGAGGCTGCTTGTTTTCAACTCCTGAAACAGAATTAAAATCTATTGGCATATGATAATATATTTTATGCTGGTCTATTAGAATACGCTGTTATAAAATTGTGTGTACTTTTTGTGTTGTATCTGACAGTTTCCAGATTACAGTTTTTGTTTACTTTACAGTATTCAATCTAGTTTTATGTAGGTTTTTCAAATGTACTCACTGGATCAGATATTGATTGATATAGATATGAAAGAATTAAACAAATGGCACAAAGTTGGACTTTTCCAGAAGTTCGAATGGTCTTAAGCTATATCAGAACTAGTATAAGACCATATGATGATGAAAAAAAAGGCTTCTATTTGGTGTAGTAAATTACATCCTATATTGTATAAAATAAGATGTCTTTAAGTGTCTTTGAGTGTCTTTAATCACCATTGTGATACCGAAGTTCGTTTCAAGCCTTTTCCTCCATATTGAAAGCAAAATCAAAAATCAAATCTAAAATTTTAATGCTATGACATTACATCATGAAACACTAATTATGTTTTGTCAGTAGAGGTATCATGCATTCTGACTTCTATTTTAGGAGTTCACAGTGCAATAGCGCCATCCCACTCAGCTCTATACAGAAGAGAGCACGGCATCACTAAAGGCCCTATCCTCTGCTCCCTATGGACGGGCCTGCCCCGTCTGTGTACTGGCTTTGTTGTCCTCCTGTGAAGTCATGCATTAGAGGCCTGCCCAGAGAGGGAGAAAGAGGAGCTATTTTCTTTCTAATTACAGCACATCCTGGTCCAGGCCGAGACCATTGTACCAGAGTGCCGAGAATTCCCACAATGGAGTTACTCTGTGAAGAACAATGACTGGAATTCCAACTGGTTCCCTGCAGGTTTAGAGGCAAATAAAACCGGCAAAGTTACAGTAGCCCTTACTTTTCTACCCCTGCTGGCATTCCCACTGCCCGACCCACTGGGATACTGGTGCACGTTACTATGTCTGCATCATTTCACTGTGTATAAGAGACTTGCTGTTGGGAGGGGTTGAAAGTGGTGAGAGAGTTTTCCCATTCTTTCTCTTGGGGGTGGGAGACTGATCTCTTCTTTTTGAGTGTAATCCACCCGCTGAGAATGGAAATGCTGACGTTCCCAAAGGCGAGGGTGCAAACTGGCCAACATGAGCATGACTTTTAAGTGTGGACCAGGATACCCAAAACCTGATCTACTGAAATGCTTGGGATTTTAAGTATGGTAAACCCCCACTACTTTGTTAAGTGAATGGAGGATTGGACTGGGGTATTGTTTTAGTAACTTGTTTCAGTGCTCACGTAACCCTCGTGCTGATAACCTGGTGAGAACATGATCACTGTTTATTGACTAGGCCGAGGTGGGTGGCAGAAGAGAGCTCACGGCAAACGGCAGGTGCTCCACAGTGTTGCTGTAATTACCTGCTCTTTGTGAATCACTGACAGATCCCCTTTGTGAGTAATGAAGTGTATTGTGGAGTCCCATAGTAATGGTTTATATGCTCTACCACGCAATGTGCTGTTTTTATGCTTCTGCCATATTAGAAGTGTTCATTTTAAATCATATATCTAGATTATGTGGAAAGTTTGGGCTTTTATTAGTTTATCAGAGTTTGTTGTTGTTTGAAATTAATTAGAAGTTAGTCTGTGTAATCCTTCAGTCCTTCAGGTAGGTAGAAAAAGAAGTTATGTTTTAAAGAAATCTGGTACACAATATCCAATTTTTTGCTAGCTTACAAAATAACTTCTGGTTAAAGATCTAGAGAAGGGTCCCTTGGATGTGTACTACCTCTGGCAGTTTGACCCAGCCCCATACAGCTGTTAAGTCTCGGCAAAAGTTATACTCTTTATATTATATGAAAAGTGGTTGCTGCATTTAACTTATCTCCATGGACACAAACACGTGGTGGACTCGCCATCAGAAGTTATTGCATTGCCTAGAATGTGTGTGTGTGTGTCTATATATATATATATATAAAAATATAAAAATATAAAAATATAAAAGCAGGTGTTG
>KN479420.1:58837-76862 GCA_000787095.1 Periophthalmodon schlosseri | reverse complement strand
GGACCCCAACCGTCCCCCACCAGAAAAGTTGCATAGTGCACCTTTAACATTATGTTTAAAGTTTACTTTCATGTTTAAATGTGAATAATGTGTGTGACTGTAGACCTGGTTTGTTGCTCACATAGTCTGTTTAACTGAGTCATTACTAACTGTGGGCAAATCAAATATCGTTGCTTGAGTTTCACACATTGTTATCACACAAATGAACATAGCAGCAAACAAGAAGCAGTATTTGTTTAGTTGAAATTATGGGAATGTTGAACGTTTTCTCAACTAAGTGGTGATGTGAATGCAGTTGACATTGGTGCCTCTACCCTGCAACACCCCCTTTTGCTTTGGTTTGAAGGCATTTGCCAAGTGCTTCTGAGGCCATAAAACTCCTTCAGAGCTTTCATCCCGGGCAGGCTTTTGAAATCATTCACACAGGCTGCCTCAGTGCCACCTCCCCTTTAACCAGTTCACAATAACCTGACACACTACTAGCCCCTTTCTCAAGCCTTAATGAAAAATGATAGTGGCACAAACACACCCACAACAGGCGTTCATCTAGGCCCAGTAAATGTTTTATAAGCGTTACCTCTATTATTTTGGTTGTGTTAATGGATAGGTCCAGAGGGAGGCTCTAGGGATCTCAGATGTAATGCCATTGTGCCATATTCTCCTGTTCTTCGTCTTTCTAGTTTTTGTTTTTTTTTTTAAAGGTGCACTATGTAGCTTTTCTGGTTGGCGGCGTAGGTATGTTATTATTTTACCTAGAAAGTTCCAAAATCTAGCACCAATACCTTGGAAAATATGCATTCTTATTGTCAGCGGTGTCACCTCTCTGCAGATGTGACCTGTAACTTATTTCAATGGAGAGATAGATACGATGCAATTATGCCTTTATGAGTAATACGATTTCTGGAGACAAGTAGGTGGCAGACACTTCATTAGAAAAATTACGTAGTGCACCTTTCAATATATTCTGTTATTTAGCCTTTTTTTTGCTACATGATGTCATTGTGTTGTCTGGGATGACAGATTTCCTAGTGCTTCCTCCTCTTGTATACAACACGGCATTCTTCCACAGGAAATGCCTTTTTATCCCAACAGGAAAGAGAAAGTTTACCCCCAAAGGAGCGTTTTGTGTTTTTGTTCTAATCGCATTAGCATGACTAGCCTGTGCACCTTTTTGAGTGGACTTATTTCCTCTCTTAATAAGGACTAGGTTGCAAAGTTTTGGCCATTAAAGGGTTAAGTTGAAAATTGAGTGAAGTCTTGCCTGGGAATTAACATGCCAAGGAATGAGAGGAATCTAATCAGCCTAACTGGAGCAGACTTGTGTACAGGGTAATGGTTAACGTGTCCTCATACATTTGCCCCTTGAATCGGCACAGGCTATTTTAGCTCAAGCAAACACTTGGTTCAATGATTAAATCTGTTAACATTAGATTTTTATAATGGAATTTTAATGGCCTTGGTCAAGGTCTGGCTCAACAAAAATGAAGTGGCAAGATAATTTTGATATTAATCTTTTACGATTCTATTAACTACGGCAAACACATTCTTTATCAGATATTTATAGAGTTAGTAACACTTTTTATCATGGCTTTAGAAACTGGCAACTTATTGGTAATTACTTTGCCAATTTTAGAACTTGGCCCCAGGGATTTTAATTTTCAGTGCTAGTCCTATGCCTGATAAGAAATTGTATTATTCTCAGACAAGTCATTCATTTCTTTGAATCCAAGAAAGTTGTACTGTTGACTTGTATTGTTGCATTTAATTACAATTTCTCATTAGTAGTTTATGTTTGGGCTAAAGGACCACCACTATCTTTATAGTCTAATCTATGTGTGTAATAGTGTTGGATTGAGTGTTCTGCAGCTGACAGGTCTTGAAAAAAAGTTGGTTCATTCATGTGCAGCTGCCCCTCTGAGCGTCTGTGATGGCATAGACGATGGCTGTTTACTTCTACAGCTCAAGAGAAGGGCACATTCCCACACTAGGAGTCACTCTTAACATTTGTTCTATGCTGTGTTGCTTTATTTTATTCGACAAGTTTATTTTACAGTGCTGTTACCTGAACAGTTTTGGGGATATTTGTGGCATTAAAAATAGTAATATGTTCATGAAATATTTTTTCCTTGACTAAAATCCGTGTTTATAGGCCTAATTTGTGCAGGGAGAGCCTTGTCACTTCCTAAAGCACCGACCATTTTTTTCCAATATGGTATCCGGCCCTAATTTTATATCTGTATCTGTATTAAAATGACGCACATAAGCACACAATATTTAACTAGCTTTATTGACCTCTGCATTTGGTCATTAACGGTCCAACTGAACTGTTACTGGGGTTACAAATAAGAAGGAGGGGGGACATCAGCCTGGCGCGTGCTGGACACTCCCACATGAGCACAAATATAGACAGCCATTGTTTAAATAGTCTAACGGACTTATAGGTTGTAGCCGTTATGTGCCCTGTTTATTTAGGAAAGATAATGGTCCCACCTGTTCCTTATCTCTACAGCACACGCATAAACTGCATGGGAAATTGCTAATAAAACCGCTTAAGCTCCACCAGTTATCCCTGCTAATTTGTTTTGGAAGTTGCCACCATACTGAACTATTTCATTTGCTTTGATTGTTGTTTTGTTGTTTTCATTAAATTAATTTTTTTTATGTGTGTGTTTTAGGTCTGGATGACGGCTTGCAACAGTACATCAACAACTTTGAACGGGAGAAGATCAGCGGTGAGCAGTTGTTGAAGATCACACATCAGGACTTGGAGGAGCTCGGGGTGGCTCGTATCGGACATCAAGAACTAGTTTTGGAAGCTGTGGACCTCCTGTGTGCACTGGTCAGTAGATGTCTGCTTATTATTTTGACAACTCAACTGCCCCCTCCCCCTTCATACTATCAATGGCTGCTTACTATGCACGTTTGGAGTTTGTAGAGGAGAAGTGGGGGTCTTTTTTCCACAATACACAGCAGGGTATAGAACCACAACGCCAAGATCTTGGGGTTAAGAGTTCTACGTAGCAATTTGAAGCTATGTTAAGTGGCTAAAGGCTAAGGAATAATATATGATTAAAAATAAATCGTCTTACAATTAAAAAACATTTGATACCAGTACATATAAAGAAATAAAACATGATTATATGAGCCCACGTTCCATTTGAAAAAGAGGCATTTCTCTACAGCACATGGGATCAATTTGGACTTTTATCACTTCCTGAGCCATAAAAGTCCCAGATTGTGGTCCCGTCCCTTTTTTGATCTATGTCAGCGTTTTTGTCTTTATGCTCTCTTAAAATGCTTTGCATTAATCTTGTGAGGCAGGGTTATTTTTACACAAAAGAACCATAAAGTTGCTTTCTACAACTTTTATTATGTATCTAAAAATATGAAATATTAATACCATACAATACAATTATTCTAATCCTTTGAGAAGTTTCTTTATATTTTATGCTGTTTAGGGCTATGATCTTTGAATAATTATTTAGAATTATTTAGACTCAAATGGTGCAAACATTTTATGCTTTCCACTGATCCCATCAAGAAAACTAAGGCTTTGATTGGCCGCTGGGTCAGTGCTACTACAGCCCACCAGCAGCACCCAAAATCCAAACATCCTGTTCCAAACTGTTTTTTCTATCTCTGCTTTGTGTTATGTCAGGGACTTCCTCTTTCTACACTAACATTACTAATTACTATTTTTAGCAGTGTTTAGAAGTATTGGATATTTCACGAGGAAAATGTCACCCATACTTTTTCAAATCTGTCTTTTGTCTGTCATTTTGATCTAAATCACAGATAATGAAGACACGAATAGAGGCTCTTTCTCAGATTTCAGAACTTCTAAGAATTCAAGAGCCACTGCTGTTTTGGGATTTGAGAACATTTCAATTAGTTTTACAGGACCTCTTTGAATTTAATGACTTTTACAGAACTCAAGTGGAAATTTTTCACTTTGATTTGTTCTAAGACCCCATTGCCAAGCTATAAGATCAAGAATATTTTTCTGTGTATATTAGCCATTGAGTTGGAAAACAGCTGGTATGGTTTTGACTTTAGCCTCAGATGTAGAACTTTCAGTCGATAATGGACATCTATTTTTGGAGGCATTTACACATAATAAAATCATGTACTGTAAGTATTAATCTTAACTTTATGACCATATGGCCTACCGTCTTTCTCTTAAATGTTTTCAAATGGTGTACATGTACATTTTGTTTTAATGTAACACCAGTATTTAAGGATTTGATTGATAGTAATAATAATATGGGTAAGGGCTGCACAAAGTATTGATACTGCAATACTGAATGACTCAAGAATCGATATTTCAATATATTGCAATAACACCATCTGACAAAAATGCACTGCTTTTGAAAAGAATATGTTAAATAAAGATGATTTTATTAATGATTTTTAGGCCAGAATTAGCCCTGATTTAGTCCTGGTTTTGTCTCTGTTAAGTTTTTTATTTTGACAGAGTTTCACTAGTAAATTAAAACATGTATTTTTTTTTTTTTGGTCCAAAAGTATATTAACTCTCAATAATATCGATATCGCTGTATCCTAGACTTGTAATACTTTAAATAGTCTTGATTCAGACACATTATAACCTCTACTAATTTAATCGGCATTACCTGTATATAATCAGCAAATTATTATTATTACTGGATTGTAACCTTTCACGTGATTTGTGAACAACCTTTAAACACAAGGAATGCATATGCACAAAGACAGCCAGGCCTGACAAGGCAAACTTTGCTTTGCCTGATAAAAAAGATGTGATGGTAATGCACATTTTTTACAACATGCCCACCCCTGCAAGCTGGATTCATTAGGACTTTTTATGTTAGACCTCACCCAATAATGAACGTGACAGCTTTCATATAGGTTACCCTAAGGCCTTGAAATGGGTTATGCATTTTATATTGTATGTAAAGATGATGATGATTTAATAGGACAGGATCTCCTTTCTTACCTATAGAGTGTGGTTTAGCCAGCAACAAAACTGGCATTGAAAAACATAAGTTCATCATTACGTCATTTTTTTCAGACATCCTTCTGCTTAATCATTGTTAGACTGTTGTGTTGGCAACTGCATTACTATATGTATATTTTTTCTATTTCAGAATTATGGGGTTGAGACTGACAACTTGAAGAATCTGGTTACGAGGATGCGAGCTGCTACCAATAGTCTCCACATGGCCACGTCAGATCGCAGAAAAAGCCCTGCTTATGATGGCACCAATCCACGCAAACCACCAAATGACTTTCTCACCTCTGTGGTCGAGCTAATTGGGGCTGCTAAAAGCCTGCTGGCATGGCTCGACAGGTAATAAAGCCTAGCTACTGATTTGAAAATGCATTCACGCTGTTATTGGCATGTGGAAATATTCCTGTAACCATCTGGAAAAATGTATAAGTCTATAAAAACAATATAAAGACAGGTTTCCATGATTAACCCTTGTGGGATTAAATAAATTAGCTCTATTTTTAAACTGAACATAAAACTCTTTGGAACATTTTAAGCATTTTCATTCAATATTTTAGAAGGATCCATTTCTTCTTTGAGACTTTCTTCTATAATCTTCACTTCCAAGTTGTTATTAGATTCAACCACAAACCGAAAAATGTTAGAAATGCAGCTGTGGGTTATGGCATGTGTAGCATGATAGCATTGCAACACTTCCATTGCTGAGTACAGGCAAGTCCCAAAGTGTGCAGTGTCACCTGAGAACAATTACTGTTGTTGATGGTTGACACCAAAGATGCAAAATAACAAAATCTAGTACTGAGGTCTGACTTGACTGTGTGTGCCTACAGAACGCCTCTGACAGGAATCAGTGACTTCACAGCTACCAAAAATCAGATCATTCAGTTGTGCCTGGAGCTAACTACCACTGTTCAACAGGTTTGTACAAACTAACTATACTTATGTTTTGCAACACATTCCCATGTGGTGAATTGTTTGCATGTGTATAGTCTCTGAATATGTTATGGTACATTTCTTCATAAGTAAAAGGCATATTTGTATACCATTTTATATAGCATATGTGAAATAGCTATACAAAATTCAACAAGAGCAAAGTTACTGGAAATGTGGTCTGGCAGCCACAACACCAGTCTGAAGCCAGTTGTCTGAGCACAAATCTTGACTTGAACTTTGGCTGTTTTCTACTCTTGCTGCTAATGAGGACACCCCTCTGTGTGGGGACCCTTTAATGGCAAAGCCTGCCAACTAACGTTCCCCAGGCTGTTGACTCCCTCTTATTTGGTTCCTGTTTTGCTTTCTCAATATGCTTTGAAAGGACTAGCACTTCCTGTGTGTATGCCTAAACACTGAGAAGAATGTTATCCCATCTTTGGACAATGCTAACTGTTAAAGCAGAACATCCATTTTATCCAAATCACAACATTTCCTCACTGGATTTTTCAAGCATTGCTTCAGTACACAGCTGCAGTCTATCTCATAAACCATTCATAAACCATCGGAGTAGATTCAGGCTCATATGTCAAACAAAAGAAGCCTGGATAGGATTTTTTTTCTTTTAAAATATATTAGCATGTGTATAGTCTACTCGCCTTAAAGTAAGCATAGATTAACAAGCAACTCATTTTACACTAGGGTTAGGGTGCAGGTGGTGTTTTAAGGAGGCTATAGCATCTAAATAAATTCAGTTCCCAGAGTGCACATTTCCTGCCGAGTGTCTGAGGTTTCAGTCGCCGTGGTGATTTACCATGGGTGGCTCGGTCATGGTCATCCAGAGAAAGTGGGGGGATACACATTTCCCACACTGCCATCTGACATACAGGGGTTAGGGTGTAAAATAAACTCTTGATAGGTGATGAAAAACGCCTTGTAGAACATGAGTGATATTCCCCAACAGCTGGAGGAGGTGAGGGTCATGTGTTTGCCTCTAAAGCACTACATAGAAGTGTATATAATCATCATAAATATTTTTTTTTCTTTTCTTATATTATAAGATTAGATTATAAAAAGGCAGGCAGCACTAACCATCAAGAAACAACACAGTGCTGTCTTATTCATGGACTTCAGCCAACTATAAGAGCTTTTCACATTGCAGAATTTATGTCCCCTGGCTGAAGGAAGTCTGTTTATACTTACAATGGGGCAGAGTCATAAAAGCTCAAACTCCCTGCCCATCCTGCATCACCTAATGGTGCAGAGATCACGAGCTCTCTAGAAAGCCCATTTCCCATTGTTTAAGCCTCTTATTTCTACATCAAAGGAAAAGTGTAACTAAAATTAGCATTTGCGTAAGCGGTGCAGACTTTAACATTTGAACACCCTTTGATCACCTTTTAATATGGAAAATGAACAATGACGTAATCCTAACTATAGGGTAAGTTAAAGCTATTGTGTACAACTAAGACAAGAAGAATAAATAGCTCAGGACTTAGTTGGCAGATGGAACATTATTGTCAGACGTTAACTCCCGATTCAGACTGCAATGCCTAACATATTGTGAGTGATAAATGGTGGTGCCCTGTGGAGCACATCAGGCTTATGGTGCCATGGTGGTTCTTAGGTGCAGGTTTGTGCTCTGTGCCAGCATACTCTCAGTTGGCCACTTCATTGCTCAACCTTGCAAATCTGCCCTGGTGTCAGATCAAAGGCTGTGGGCTGCCGTAGACAGTCATCTGATCCAGGCCGGCTGTGGGATCAAGTCCATAATGTGAGGGATCAGCACACATGGGGAATTGTCTATCAGCCCCTCTGCTTTTAGTTGTGATCTGGATTCAGTCCACTGTGAAGCCAAGTGTTTTGACCAACATATGTTAAAAGGATTATGGCCATGTGAGTTGAATGAAACCAGCAAAAGCCTGACTCAGTTCATCCTGGCTTTGTTAGAAGTACATCATAATACATTGTTTTATTTAAAACAGTCATTGATGCATTTTAGCTCATCTCCTGGCTAAGACAACAAAGTAGTCTGCCAACTCAGAACCATGAAAAGTATGCAGTTGGATGCTTTGTACAGGCAAAATCAATGATTCTGTATAAAATGGTTGTCGGAGAATACACAATATGGAAACATTATCGAGATCCCAACATTTTATTAAAATTTTTCAATTAAACAAAGAAAAAAAAAACACAAACAAAACATAGTGGCCAACACAAACTCTCAACATTATCAAGTTAATAGTTTTCTGACTTGGCTTTACATCATAATATTTGAAAAACATTTTATCTGCCCCAAGAGGAGCTTTTGCTTCAGGGCACAGACAAATCTCACTGCTGCTCTGCAAACAAACAGACACACTGTAGACGCAAGTGTATTTGAAAATAGACACTCCCCAGTAGCCTGACAATATACAAGCTATAGAACTGGTTCAGTCTTTATTAGCTGTCAGCTCAAACGATTTGAACACAGAGTTGTTTTTCTTCAGGGCACAGGCCTGTACATGTCACCAGTCACTGCAAGGCCCTCTCAGAGCCAGTTTTTACTTTACTTTGACTTTGAGCTCACAATGGTGGACCCAACACAAAGCATCCTCCTCTTTGTTTTAGTGACAGCAGTGTTGTACATGTGTTTTGAAGGATGGCCTCCCTTGGGGCAAGAATAGAGACATTCTCATAAACAGAACACCCCTGTAATATGGAGCCCTTTCTCCGGCTACACAGTTGTCATGGGAGCCTGTTGGTTCAGCTGTGTCCGGGTCCAGCAGGGCTCTGGACACTTGGAGTGGACAGTAGTCACACCACAGCTGAATCTGAAATTTTAGCAACTTTTGCACACTAAGTTAATGTGACCGGCGGCCCTCTCAAATCCTGACCACTCACTGTATACCATTGCCATTATAAAGGCAGTGTGGTCTCTTAAAACACTACCAAACTACTGGAGGGGATTTTCTGAACATTATACAGTGAGTCATTGTTTCATGCTATGTCATCTTCACACTGTTTTTTATGCTGTACTCACTGTGATATTTACATTACAATGTTGTTGAGTGAAACATAGACAGCACTGCCTCAGTACAATTTTGTCAAAGTAGTCATTTCTATTCTAAAGCTGTTTTTGTGGCCTTGCTTTATTTTTCTCAGTTCTGTATCTGGAATTTTGATTATCACATTTTTCAAACCCATACCCATACTTTCACCTTATCGCCTAGTAACATTTAAATGTACTTTTTTTTGTTGTTTACTGCTAAACTTTACTGTTTACTCAAATTGCTTATTTTTTATGTTTCAGGACTGCAGTGTTTACGAGATGGAAGAAAAGATCCTTGATGTTGTAAGTACACTTATCTCTTCATAAAAAAGTTACTACTTAGATCTTATTACTAAGGCCCATTAGATTTCATATAGCAAATGCAACACTGCTGATTAGTGACTCTGGTTTTAGTTGTAGGATCACTTTTCATAAGGATTCCCAGAGAGGGGTTGGTTCTTAACATGTCTTAACTATCAGTTGCTGTATCCTGTTGCTGACAATATGCAGACCTCTTGAGCTAACACTTTCCAAGCATCTTTTCACACATTGTCATAGATATCGTCTTTGTGATGTCATTTCTTCTAACTTAAAGTGCAAATGACCTTTTCATTCGGTTTTCATGTTTTTTCTTATTTTCGGTGTTAATTCTTATTTTGTATGGTAGGACAGTTTCTATGGTAAATATTTTTTATAGGTTTAAGTTGAGGAAGTTGAAAGTTGAGGAATCCCTATAACTAGGGATATATCATCAATCAAGATTCCAAAATGCAGTGACTAGTTATGCACAAGGAACACAATTTTGCCCTTTATATACAAGAATTGCCTCTACTTATGTCACATCTGCTGCCGATGTCCAGCCAAGAAGTCACCAAAATTGTCAAACTAGGTAAAAGTAGGTAAGATATTTAGTTAAGTATTATATAGATGTTTATACAAAATACAATGATGTTTACTACGTTTTAGTGCAGCAAGTAGTCTAACCTGGCATCTGCCCTTTAAACTTATAAAACCATACTTTTGCCTTAGCTCCTTGTTTCTTCATTTTACTGTTTGTCTAGCCTTGTTTTTATTGGCCCGTAGCTGTACTATCTTGGTGCCATGTGCATATTAGGAAGAGGCGTCACAGAGGAGCCTCTAATTTGGACAAATTGATGTCTTCCTACCCAAAAACAAGCATTAGTGGATGGTGGACACACTATGTAAACTATGTCTGTGTGTTGTGAGGGCATACATCCAGCTAACAGACCACTAATGGTTTCTTTTACCTCATTAAACAACATGAACAAAGGAAGGGAGTTATTTTGTTCATTAGGGTGTCACGAGAAGTGTTTTGTGACCTGTCAAATATAAACAAAAGCATAACATTTTATTATGTACCGTATTTTTACACCATCTTTTGTGTTATCTTTTTATAGTCAAAGATTTTAAACAACATCTGCGATCAAACCGTGAGAACCACGTCGGATCCCCTGATGAGCCAGTCTGCCTGCTTGGAGGAAGTTCAGCTGACCAACATCAAACCAGGAGAGGGGCTGGTAAGGAATGCTGGGATTTTTTTTTTTTTTGGACCCCTAAACTGCATGTCTGTCTACCCCATGTGTTCTCGAGCAAGGAATGTCCGCAATGTGTGTCCAATTGTGACCCCTGCATTGGTCCAGCCTGTTTGTATAACCAATAGCAGAAATTATGCAATATTCCCATTTCTTTTTTTGTGCAGGGTATGTACATCAAATCTACGTATGATGGACTGCATGTTATCACTGGAACCACAGAACATGTAAGTATGGCTTTCGACTCGTGCTCTGAAGTCTGCTGATTTTGCACCCACACAAGATTAATCCAATAGTGGGAATTGTTTTGTTGGAGTGCGCACGCAACCTCCACATAAAAGTCTTATCTTTTCCCACACTGACACGAGCTGTGAGTAATGTGCCTACATCAATACCACGGTTTGAATCCTGACGCCCCCAGCCTGGAGTTGTGATTCAGATCTTGAATCATCAATAATAATGACTAGTTAGTCCCAGTAGACGTTGACATTAGTATGACTAAATCTAATATTGTTACATAAAAGTCCCACTGAATTTCTAAAATTTCCAAATATTTCTATTCGATTATCAGTATATGTCAAATGTGTCTCTTCGGTACCTCAGAGGTGTGTGTTGGTTGAGGTTATATTTTTAGTCCGACTCCTCTGATTTCCGTTTCCTGAAGGTTTCATTCCAGTCGAATCAAACTAGCTTACATGAATCTAAAATCTTTTTTCAACAGTCGCCAGCAGACTTGAGCCGTAAAATCCACGCTGGTGACGAAGTGATCCAAGTAAATCAACAAACAGTGGTGAGAGTTTAAATTTCATTTCCCGCCTTTGTCATCCATGTTTATGATGCTACATCTGTCAGAACATTTTCATCTCACAAACATTGAGTTGCAATTTTGAAGTGAGTCATGTTCTCTTTCAGGTGGGATGGCAGCTGAAAAACCTCGTCATGAAACTAAGGGAGGACCCCAAAGGTGTGGTGCTACTGCTAAAGAAGAGACCTACAGGGACGTCAGGGTTCACTCCAGCCCCACTGAAGAACATGCGCTGGAAGCCTCCTGTGCCACAGGTAGTAAACATGTCCTGGAGACTGGAGCTGCATTCATGTGGAGAAATCTGCAGAGCTTGTATGTCTTGTCATTATAGACCAATTACCACAGGTTTAGGGAGTTGGTTCCAAAAGGACAAGTTGAGACAAGTGTCACACTGAACCGCCCATCAGGAAAGCCTGTTTATGAGCAAAAACAAAGGGATATAAAGTATGGTTCAAGTGTTATGGAGAGACTAAGCAGCCAGGACAGAGAAATCATGATCTATGAGCAAATTACTGAAAAATGGGGGAAAAAACATCACCACTGAACTACTGTCTGCTTAAAAATTGCATGTAATATGAAAAAATGTAACAAAATGAAAAAGTTAAGAAACATTTGTCTACAGCAACATAGAACTGACAAACAAGGATTACACTTTTTTAACAGCCACAACAGCCCAGAGCCTGTAAATGTGTACATGTGCCTTTGGTTACGCACAAACAAATGCGATATGGATGCGCACTCTGGATGTGCGCTCTGGATATGCGCTTTGGTCTCCAGGCCCATTGGCCCGCCTAAAAGGCAGGCCCGGAGCTTATAACGGTAGGCCTATACCAACAAGTCGGTATAGTGGGGGTGCCATGCAGTCTATCCTGTCATTAAACATAAGCAAAATGATAAGCGCCTGGCTCGATCTTCCACTGCGCATTGCTACAGATCACACAGACTCAGAGCACTCAGACCTGCTTAAAGTGACTTGGCCCTAGTCATTGCATTGGATATTATCTTAATATGCTCATGTTATCACGAGAAACTGATGTTGTTCAAATGTAAAACTTTTCATGTTAAAATGAGAAACTGATGTTATTAAAACGTGAGATTGAAGTTGTTAAAACCTTGTAATGATTATGTTTAATGAAAAACCCTTCCGCGCATATCTCCAGAAATTGGCACAGAATTCCTTGAAACAACATCTAGACCCAAGCAATGATTTGAATTCACTCCAAATTATGGGTTTATCCAAGCACAAGGCAACATTTTTAAAATCTTTTAAAATGTGTACAGTAAAATATATTAGGAAAGCTGCTCATAGCTTTGTGCTATTCTCATTCATGTGAACCCCCACCTCTTGGGACTTCTTCCACAGTACTCCTTCATCAGAGAGGAAGACAATATGCTTGTTGTAGACTAAAGATCCAGGCTCTGACATTGTATTTGTGTGTCCTGAGAAAGCAAGATGAGCCTTTATCTGATAAGAGTTTGTTTCTCAAAACAACAAAGTCACTCTCAACAAAAAAGAAGGGCAATGTCAACTCATCTTCCAGTATCTTGTTCTGGTCTTGGATATCAGAGGGCGATATCTTAGTTTATGCGTGATAAAAAGAGCAAAATTACTCAGCCGGATTCACAAGCAAAAACACACACACACACATAGGGGGTTCTTTCAGCGCGTGGTGTAACATTAAACATAGCATTTAGCTCTAATGTGATTGCCAGCAAGTACAAGCTGTATATTTAGTCAAGCACACTGTGTTGTTTGGTGTTGGGGAAACATAACTGTGGTGAATGAGAACCATTTTTAACTACATGTTTTGCCTGATATTTTCAGGCACACTTAGTTTTTCCATACCTCAAACAAGAAGGCTTATACATGCATTTAAATGTCTCACCACAACTCCTCCCAGTTCCAGAGCAGCCATCTTTAGCGATAATTCATGTGTCTCAAAGGAGCCTTGATTTGCTGTTGATGGTGCTGTTAAATTTAAATGCTTGTGTTTTATTTTCCAGAATAATACCTCGCTGATCAGAGGCCAATCCCCGTGCGACTCTGCAAATGGATCAGCCAAAAAAGAAAAGCCAGCCATTTTGGATCTGTACATTCCCCCACCTCCTCAAGTGCCATATAGTCCCAGGTACACCACCATTTAATATTATGTCTTAGTCAGTTGGTGGGAGTGGGAACATTAACCAAGCCATTTATCCAAAGTTTCATAGAGGTCAGAGGGCATGCACTACCCTGCAGTGCGTCTAGTAGTTAACCCTTGACACATTTCCTCACCAAGGCCTTTGAGGTTGCAGGATAATGAATGCCTACTTACAGCTCTTTTTGTTGGTGTGTAGGTTACTATTGCTGACTAAAGCCTTACACAATGTTTCTTCCTCCACACAGAGAAAACAGAGCGGACACCTTCGCCAGCATCAGTAAAAGACCAAAGGGCTCTGAGTCACCAAACTCCTATTTAGACCAAGAAGGTAAAACTCTTTACAGCTTTGGAGACTATGACAAGCTAAGCGTCCCTATAGAGGCGAAAGTAGTACAGCCCAGACGGAGGGAGAACAAGCCTTCGAGAGGTCAGTTTTATATAAGTGAAAATTATGGCTCAAAAATTTGGGATAAAGTAAACGAATGTAAAAATTGTGTTTTTAGGCAAGCCAAGGCCTCTTTCTATGCCAGTTGATACATGTGTTGGACTATATGATCCTTATGCTAAACCATGGGCACAAGGAAGAAAGGGTATAGTTATATTTTCTTATTTCCTTCAAATATAAACCTCTAAAATTTAATATTTCAACTTGCTTTTGACAAACAACTATTTTTGTCCTGAAGGTGAAGATCTTTTGTATAGATACCTCAGCAACGAGAGGATCCCAACCATTGCAGAGGAGGTGACATCCTTGTCACCGCCCTACAGGCCAACGGGAGATCGACATCTGGTCAGAGTGGACCACATCAGGGGCAGCCGCTACTACTCCAACTCGGAACTTCACAACAGCGCCACCATCCCTTATCAGGAGGACATCAAAAAAGCCCCCGTTACTCAGGTCTCTAAGCGCACCACAGCAGAACGCTCACTACTGGTCAGTTGGATCACGCGGCTTAAGCTATTGACTCACTGATGATGCACTTCCTGTCCGGGGGCTTCCTGTTCCTGTCTTGTGTCTTCCTCAGTGCCTTCTATTAAAATACATGAAGCTGTATTTTAGCAACTATGGGCTTTCTCACACTCCCCTCTCACTGACCTCCCATGTTTCCCTGGTGTCACTAGCACTAGCAACTACTACTCTTCAACAAACCCTGCTTAGTAGAACTTACTGTTTTCGTCATTACACATTTAACACCCTCCCTTTGCCCTCCATGTGTCTGATTGCAAGCCCCATTCCAGCCTCAAGAAGGACTTGTTCAGGTTTAGGACCCTTTGGCCACTTCAGGTCATCTATGGACTCTTCTGTACATACTAAGTTAAATATGATCTTTTTTGCTCTCTGGTTATTTAAAATCCACCACCTGCCTGATATTTCCTTAAATTACTGGTTTAAGTTGCATTAATGGCTAAGACATTTTCAAACTGTATATTCTGTTGGTGGATCAATGTTTATTTACTTGTGAGTTTTTGTGCACAATATTTGCCAATGGTTGCCTCTTGAAACCTATGCATATCTCTTGAAATATTTGAGGTAAAACTGATGAAGCTGCCTTGGTGGGGAATGTTCTTTTGTCACTGGTCAATATATTCATTTAACGCTATGCATTTATTTCAGTTGAGATTGTGTTGTGATATGTTTTACAAACTGGCTCACCTTTAAAGGGCTTGAACAAACTGGTTCACAGTAATAACTGGTTTTGGGAAGCCAGTGTTTTGAACCAACCTTTACAGTCAATGGCCTACTATAAGTTCAATAGGAAAGACAAATATGACAGTATTATTTTAAATGATAGGTTAACCATGTCTGTTTTGCTTTATCTGCTTTTTGTAAGATGTGCATAGCATTATTAAAGGCTCCGTTGACTTGATACCTTTTTGTATTGTCTTTATTTTTATGAAGTTGTGCAGGATGTTGCGTTTACACAGTACTATGTACTGAGAACTATGTATGCTTATGCATAAGCTAACTGCCCTGCTTTGACTTTTTGTCTCTGAAACAATAGCTTTGACTTACCATTTGCTTGCATATCAAATGTTTTTGCCTGTGAAACGTCCATCTACTATCTACTAGCTTGTATTTCAGCTGGGGACCCATATGGTTAGACAGGTTGCTCTATTTGAAGTGTTATCCCTGCACATATGTTAGCTTCTAAATGTTTAAATGGGAGCTTAGGGTTACCTACTGTGACAGCTTTCACCTTTGTTTTTGGTTATTGATTTGACAAAGCATGTGCCTGAGAGGGAATACCAGAAACCACCTTTTTATCATTGCAGTCCTTCTCAACTTGTGCTGTGCATGATTGTATTGATTGAGAAGGCTTCTACTCACTCACTTCTTTCTCTGCTGCTTTGCTGCACTGACGTTGCCTGGTCCTGATTAATTTGCACTTTCTGCACATCTGTGGTCTGCCTAAACACTACCTACATGATTTCTAACCTACCACTAAGACTACTAACCACTAACATGTTATGGCTACACGGCTCCAATCTTCACAAAAGATATATTCTAAGCAAACTGCATGTTTAAGCACAAATACTGAATATGTAGAATCCACAGACACATGAATAAATTTTAATACAGACACAAGACACAATCATTTTACATTTTACATGAATAAATTTTAATACAGACACAATCATTTTACAATAATAAAGGCAAATACACTTAATTATAATACAACCAAACTACGCAAAAATCAACTGCTTGGCTTTCTTCCTGTGTTAACCCACTCATTCTTGTATCGCAGGGACTCGACTGGCACTCTAGCAGTGACTTCCTGAACCGGTGAGTGCCTCTGTCACACCAAAATATGCTGTGATGAAGCTGATAGGTCAAAGTTGAAACATAAGAGCAGGGTGGGTCCAATTCTTCAACAGGGAGGAACTGTCTTGTCAGCCATGGAATCCCTTTAAAACCAGACTTGGGGTGCAAAGGCAGTGGGTGGCCAACTGCTAAGACATGGGAAAGTATTTGATAGACATCCAGGCTCAGATGAAGTATGTCAAGCAAACTGTGTTGTATGTAGTAGTGGTAATTGTGATGGTTAGGTAGTAGTACTCAAAGTAATATTTTTTTTATCCATATTCCACCTATACTATGTAATTATTTTCAAGTGAACAGCCATTTAGTTAGCTGGCCTTACAAATATAATGGAATTGTACATGTTACAGTAGATCAGTACAAAATGATATTTACAAATTCATACAACAGAAGTTCAATTGCTGGCCCCCGATGATGATGTAATGGGCCACACTCGTGCCGCCCACTTGCAGTACATTTCCACATTCGGAAATATCCTCTCAAATGCCACTGTGTTATGAATCATTTGTTTCTGCTGGTGGGATGCCATTTCTATTAATATCTACTAAACATATGATGACATTAGAAAATACTGTTCCCATATATTTGAATGTATAATATTCTTTACACAATGTGAACCACTTCTCGTTGATATTACAGTAATGAGTAAGCACCCTTTAGTTTCGTTATTTTCAATTATGGCACATATACAAAGGCCCTCCATTTGTTTCACGCCCGATGTTAGCTCATTATTCACAGTTGGAGGATAAAGATGCTGTTGTGAATCTGAGGGATGAGCAACAGGTGACTCATTCAGTGCTGTTATTATGTGACAACTGACACAATCTGAATGGCACAAGATTTAATAATGTGTCAGAACAATTTAGGCTTGATGTCTAGAAGATTTTCACAGCTTTCATATAGTTTAAATGGCCCTAAATATTTGTGAGCACTGCGCAATAGGTTTGGTGAGTGTAAATGGAGCTGGAAAATATTCAGAAAGGTCAGTAATGAAACAAAGTCTGAATCAAATTTCTGACTCATCTTGGAGTGGTAAACACATTATGTGGCTTTTGAGATAAAAACCTAAAATGTTTGTAATTGTGTCAAATTCCAAAATATTAAATTTGTTAAAAGATAATCATCCCATTTTATGTACTGTATGTGTTTTGCATGGTAGCCTATTGCATATTTCTAATAGGAGCCACTTAGTCTTGGATGTTATCTCTGAATAGTGATTTGAGAAAACAAACAAGTTGACAATCAGATAGCTGGAAGAAATGAGCGTGGGACAAATGCCTTGAAATTGCTGGGTGAGGCCTTATGGAATGAACTCTTGTATTTTGAGCATTGGCGGGGAACGAAAGATCCAACATGTCTGCCCATGCTGCTGTGGCCAGTTGCCAAATGTATTATCAGAACCAGTGAGGCACAACTGCCACTCTGCAACAACCTAATGGGACGTTTGGTTTGGGCTATATCAAAGTAGATAATGAGAGGTTATGCAGAAGCTAGAATGGAATAAGTATGTGTTGCAAATTTTAACAACTTAGAAGTTCATGTTATTGAATTGTAGAATGGCATGAAAAAGAAAAAGGCAACAGTATCATTTTAATTGTGTTACATAATATTTTTTGCAGATATAACCAGCCGCAAATCCGTTCCTGGTCTTTCTCCCAAGCGGTATGTATTTTGTCATTTAACACAAACACTATTCATCATACATGCATATATTGGAAGTGGTGATACACTATATTTATACACATAAGCATAAGAAC